>CM060949.1:85485661-85548161 GCA_030765055.1 Mantis religiosa
ACTAGCATTATCACTCTTTCGGGGTTAAATATAATCTTTCATCGTCACATGAGTCCTGCAGTGCTAAATAGTCTTTCAGAGAACATTTTCTCCGGTGGAATATACAGCTATTTAGTTGCTGTTTTGTAGTTGTGGAAATGTTGAATTTGTTTTCCAGTAGTCCAATGCACTAGAAAGAGATGACAAATCTTCTTTGAGATCTCCAGTAATTTCTGCTTGGGACTAGTAACTGGTACTGAATTTGACACACGATTATTTTCTTGCAGAATGTTACCGTGCAGGTATCACATTGCTGGCAACTTCTCGGATTTGCAATGTTCTACTTGCAGCAATAATTTTTTGTGATTTTAAAAATTGCATAATCCACCACCGAAGTATCGATAAAGTACCGTGCGAATTTTCTGAAGTATCGTTCGAAATCCATACTGCAAGTATGGTGAGTATCGAGATGTGACAAGTATCAAGGACCCATCAAAATTAGTCAGCGTTGCATTTACTGAAATTTTCTCCAGCTCCCTCATTACAAAATTCCCAGCTATTTTCTGATTGTTCATTGTTCATTGTTCAGTGCTACTTACTGTTATGATTTTATTTTTTTACGATGAAAATAGCAAATTTTCATTTTCATCTATTTATTTTAGCAAACATTATTTATAAATCTTATGTATATTGACAAAACTTTTGTAAAAATTTATATGTATAACTTGATGACTATTGGAAGGTATTTACACAGAAGGGAGTACAAGATGTTCCATTTTGAAGGGCAAGTTATTGTAAAAAGACACTAGGTACATAGGTACTTTATATACATTTTGCAGGATTCACATTAAAAGTCATACTTCTATCAACGTTATTTCAACTTAGTTAAGCCTATAAATGTTTCAAATTAGAATAATATACTCTTGGTTACATACAGTATTTAAATAATGAAACATCATTCAAATGTTACTATCAGATGCATAGGAATACAATATTAAAAATCATAGTAATAAACTTTCGTGAAGGAAAATAAAGTAAAGGTGAAATGTAAACACATATCATGTAAGGTGTTTCGAAAATGACTAATGTTACAAAAAGTGATAAGAATCCTTTGACATAAGACGTACATTTTAGTGAGCAATATACATTTTCTTCGCCAAGTTTCCTATTTCTCTTATGGTTTAGTTACAAAAATCTTGAATGAAAATAACTTATGCTCACGGTAGTACAAACTATTCTTTTAAACACTTATTCTTTAATTAACAACGCTCTCAACAGTCAGGACTTTAGTCAGCGCCGCTGGTGTGTTGCACTTCCGTCCCGCATGAGTTCTTTTAAGTGTCAGTAAATCATCTGAGATGAAGACGTCCGTTTTAAGCACACTTATAAATCACGATAAGGGATGAGTTTGAATCTTCGGCCTGGGTATCAATAGGCCAGCTTGAGACACACAGATTGACTCTTATCCGTCGTCTACTTCATGTTAATCAAGATGAACATCTGCAGAAGTTGTCATGGTATATTTCCTTGTAAGTAGAAGGCGACTATAAAATATAGTAGACTCGAAGGGATAATAAAATCCTTTAAGAGCTGGTTGCTATGGAGTGGTCTTGAAATTCCGTTTTCTGTGCATGACTGAGAGAGAGAAAACGAACAATGATTACCTATTTGAAAATTATATAAAATGCAAACCAATAAAAAGGAATAGCTAGGAAATGGTTATATCCACAAACTATATGGGATAAATACAGTTTATGGGGTTTACAACAAAATTTCAACAAATTTGATTGAAAACTTTGCGTTTTAGAAATTCAATCTATGCACTCCCTTGAATTCATAAACCTATTGAATAAGCCGTACGTTTTGCTCATTAGTCATAAGATAAGCTAGTGGTGTTTGTTACAGCTACTGAGTAAAGGGCAAGAAACCCCGTTTTTTGCAGGAACTTCTAAAGCACTCGAAAACTATAACGATAATAATTTATGGCTCATAATCCTTGATTTCAATGACATAGGAGCAATATAAAATATGTGGATTGGGAACCCAAAACGGAGAAACGATAGGTTTTCGCTCGTGTTCCACTCGATGGCACAATTCTGAATCTGAGGTCCGGAAATAAAATTTCCTACCACAGAAAACACTAACCGAATACCCGGATATTGCACAGCCAAAGGAAATTGAGTGCCTCTGTTGGTATACGTATGCAATACATCGGAGAAATAACAGTTCCTTACTTACGTGCTTCAGCGAAACCGTATGATATAGCATGCCTAATACTGGCTTATATATACTATCTATTAAAGCTATAGCACACATTTTATAAGCCTATCCCGAAGGTTAGTTTAATTAAGAATGAATAATCATACTTAATCGGTTAAGACAGTCTCTCTACTACTTTCTCAGTAAAGCTCTTGGATAGTAAGTGCAAGATTTCTTATAGCACTCACACTGTATTTGTTTGTCTTGGATTTCCATCCAGCTATTTATCCACGCCGGTGCAGTCAACCTGTAAGGAATACATTTCGAGAAACAGGAAGAAAGCACAAGAAAATTCAACATTTATTGTCTTTGATTTCAACATTAACTGAGGGAAACTTATACAGGGTGTCCCATCTAACTCAGCGACCTCAAATATCTCCGAAATGAAACAAAATATGAACATTCCAATTGGCCAGGAATGTACATATGTCAGGGGCTCATACAACGAGAAAGTATTCATAATCCAAAAAGATAAACGAATAACACTTCCAAGACCATGTTGCATCTTTTTAAATGGAAGATGTATGTTTGTTCCAGCAAAATGAAAATTAGAGCCTAACACACTTTATTTCACATTTCTAAACCTCACACGTTCTGAAATACGTGGCTGTTAGAGAATGGCAGTAGTGCCACCATTTCTGACATAGTGCAACGCATGTACTTCTGTTCTCAGAGCAGGGGTTGCTTGCACTGGCCTGTTAGCCTGCTGTAAACAAACCGAATCAGCTCGGCGCGTTCGAGCTTCAGCGTACTAGTGTCTCCTGATGTGGTCTGCTGTTATACTGTAACATAATTCACGTACGTTTCGGATATTGCTTTTCATATTGTGTTTTAGTGTGGCGTGTAACAGTTGCCGTCATTTGGTCGATATGCCGGCCTTCAGCAACGAAGAAAACCTGGATATTATTTTAATTTACGGTGAATGTCACAGGAATACAACAGCAGCTGTGGCATTGTATGCGGAACGTTACCTAAATCGACGGTGATCTTCGCCTCGTACCATTGCAAACATCTGCACAAAACTTTTGCTGTTCTGGCTGCTGAAGCCAGATCCCTAGCCTGGACGCCATTAGACTTCTTTCTCTGGGGCACAGTGAAAGATAAGAGTGTATCAAGAACCGCCAAAACAGTAGAGGATATGCAACATCGTATTTCTGCAGCGTGTGCAGCAATATCTGAGAAACACTGCAATCCGTGCACCACTCTCTTGTTACACAATTCCAAAAGTGTACTGAACAAACGGAGGGCACTTCGAACATCTGTTGAAGTAACACGGTTTCATCGGACAAGACGCTGCTGGTGATTTGTGGGTGTATTTTCCATGCCAGATGTAATGCACAACAGTGAAGTTTCCGAGGGCTATAGGCCACTAGTAAATGTGTTTAGAAAAGCGGAACCAAGTGTGTTATCACTAACCGTAATTTTGCTAGAATAAACATACATGTTTCATTAAAAAAAATGCAACGGTTTAGAAGTTCATTTTGTCTTTTCTCGGTGTACACGTGTAGTCCAACAGTTCTACTTCCGTATATCCTTAAATATTTGAGGTAGAGGATCGATTGACGGTTCGTTGTATTCCCGTAGTCCAGATCTACAAGGTTGGTTATGTACACTTTTATTCCATGACGTACGGTTTAGAAGTTCACTTTGTCTTTTCTCGGTGTTCACGTGTAGTCCAGCAGTTCTACTTCCGTATATCCTTAAATATTAGAGGTAGAGGATCGATTGACGGTTCGTTGTATTCCCCTAGTCCAGGTCTACAAGGTTGGTTATGTGCACGTTTACTCCATGACGTACGGTTTAGAAGTTCACTTTGTCTTTTCTCGGTGTTCACGTGTAGTTCAACAGTTCTACTTCCGTATATCCTTAAATATTAGAGGTAGAGGATCGATTGACGGTTCGTTGTATTCCCGTATTCCAGATCTACAAGGTTGGTTATGTACACTTTTATTCCATGACGTACGGTTTAGAAGTTCACTTTGTCATTTCTCGGTGTTCACGTGTAGTCCAGCAGTTCTGCTTCCGTATATCCTTAAGTATTAGAGGTAGAGGATCAATTGACTGTTCGTTGTATTCCCCTAGTCCAGATCTACAAGGTTGGTTATGTACAGTTTTACTCTATGACGTACGGTTTAGAAGTTCACTTTGTCTTTTCTCGGTGTTCAGTGCTGAAAATATTTTTTTTTCTTTTATGGATTGTGCATACCTACTCAATGTATGAGCTCGTAACATAGGTACATTCGTGACCAATAGGAATTTTCATATTTTGTTTCCTTTCAGAGGTATTTGAGGTCGCAGAGTTAGGTGGGACACCCTGTATAAATATAATAATATGTGTTTTTAAATATCGAACACCTATGCATAATTCTGTAAATATAACTTTTTCATGGCATCATAAAGTAATATAGAGATTTGTACTTCCTCAGACAGAAGTGAATCCTAATGATGAATATGAATGAATGAAAACATCTGCGTGTAGTTGGTAACATGCAATATAGTATATAGAAACTCGGTGATGTTCTAAAATAAATAGGTGTCTAAGGACTGTAGATGTGGAAAGGAAATATGGACGAGCCATTTCTAAGGCTTTGCCGAGCTTATAACACAAATAATACAGGCGATTTTATCTGATTTCGTTTAGGAAGTAAACATTAAAACGAAAGAGGTTACAAACAATCTGCAGAAAGTCGTAGGGCAGCACTGGTCCACATGCATAACTGTTGATAATGTTACCTTTCTCAAAACATTGTTACACAAGAGGTTAGCACTACTCTCGCCACCTGTCACTTTCAAGCTCGTGTGTTTTTACGTTACTTCACTAGGAAAGGGTTTTACAGTCCGACATATGTCATTTGTCATGTCTGTCTTTCTATGATATATGTTAGGTTTTTATTGTGGCCATCTGATTTATGAAACTTGGAGTATAATTTACATTGGGGACTACTTAAAAAATACAATACATGACGTGTTAATTACTTTCTCCAGCTGGAATTTTGAATGGAAAGCACCGAGAATTTGGTCAAGTTCGTTAATGGAAGTCCGCTGTGCAGGACCGTCCTCCCTGAGTTTCTTCTAAGTCTTCATATCTGGCAAATGCCAGAGATACGCCCACCTAAGGCCTGAAACGTTTCCTTTAGTAGCTTCCTTTCCCAAATATTTAATTTAATACATTATTAGTATTCAACGCTTGTGCTGCCGTATGTGTTAAGTACGGGCGTTAAACATAATTAAAAGCAAGCAGAACAACTAAAAAATTGAAATACTTCCTACAATTCAGTTTTTTGAAGAAAAGGTGCTACATGAAAAATTTTAAAAGCATAATAATTTTCTTATTTAAAACATTTCAACGTGCGACATATATAGGTAAGAAGTTATATAAACCTTTACCGAGTGGGATGGCTCAGCCGGTTTCGTCTGTTGCTCGCATTCGGGAGGCATGGGTTCGATTTCCCTGGCCGACCAACCTGACCCATGGGTATTTTCGGGAGTTTTGCCGGGTCGCTAAGCGAATGATGGGTAGGTTAATTACATCCCCAGGATTTCCTGTGTCTCCTTTTCACCTCCATTATTATTTCAGATCATCTTTCATCTGGTGGTCTCTTTCAGGGTAGAAGTGTCAGCGGGAGTCTCGGCGATGCATGGCAGGATGTTATGCTCTGAGTGAACCAGTTCCTTGTGGTGGTCATGAACGACTTATGCCAACCTACCTAGAGTATTCCCAGTTCTGGAGGAAGCTTCCGGTCTCCCAGAGGACCTCGTGTACTGTTTCGGGCCGCGGTAGGAGGGAACCGTTGTCCTGGACCGCCAAGGAGTTTCCAACTGGTAAAATGTAGGGACCCCGCCCTCTGCACTGTCCTGACTCCTTAGCGTCGGTCACCCTCTGTCTCCTCGCACCTTTTCCTCTCTCCCGGTCAGGCATATCCCACTTGGGACATAGGTACAAAATACCAGTCTGGTCGACGTGCCAAGTTCCCTTCATAATATCATATTCTATCATATCCTATACAGTAAAACCCGTCTAAAACGGAGTTCTTATATGCCGGAAATCTGGAAAAATGGAAAATAAGTTTAGGAACGGAGCTATTTGCCATGCAAAATTATACTCTAAGCCAGAAAACTGCCTAACGTGGTAACGGAAATATTTTCGGGAATAGTTTGCGCAAATAACTCGATTGAAACAGATTACTTTATGTGTAATAGGTTGAAATGTGCGTATTTTAAAATGTGCAATAATTTTAAGGGCAGCTGCACTTGCACTAAATTTTTATGAAGCGTAAAGTCATAAACTGTAATCCTTCGAAGAAAAAGGAAGACACTCTGTCAGATCTCTCAATTCTCTTCTAACACACATGGTAAGCGTACAGCTGTTTTGAAGTTTGTTCAGTCTCAGCGTCGTTCTTGAAAGTGATCATGTACGAGTGGAAGAAAACCGTGAACTTTGGTGATTTTTAAAATCATAGTTTGTGTGTACACAAACTCTGTAAAATGAGTTCTAAACATAAGACTTTCACTGGAAGAAAAAAGAAATAAGGTAATTGAAGAACACGAAAAGAACAAACGTCCAGCTAAGGAATTAACTGTGTTGTTTACAGTGGGGGAAAACTCAGATTAATGAGACTTTGATAAACAAAATAACAAAGACGAGTGGCTAAAGGGGACAGCAGGACATGTGAAACGTATCACAGAATCTACGGAATATGACGAACTAAATCGTGCTGGCCCACCTTGGTAGCGTGGTGGTAGCATGTCTGCCTCACGTTCAAGAGGTCCCGAGTTCGAATCTCGGTCAGGGTGAGTTACCTGGATAAGGATTTTCCGTTTTTTTTCTTATCCTGTAAGACGAATGTCGGGTAACTCTAAGCTCCATGGACGCCGGACTCACTTGAGCATCATTTCATCCATTCCATTCATCGTCCGATATGATTTAACGTCGGAGGACGTAAATTACAAAAAAAAAAAAAAAAAAAAAAAAAAAAAAAAATCGTGCTGTGTTCTAGTAGTTTGTTAGTGCGCACCATTTCTGGACCATTGCTTCAGAGACAGCAACAAAATTAGGAAAAGACAATTTCAGAACTTCCAATGTATGTCTCGAGGGTTTCAAACATCGTCATAATATTGTTTTGAATGCCGTGTGTATTAAAACATATGATGTTGATATGCAGAGAGTTGCAGATTGGAAAGAGAGCACTGAAAAGACAGAAAAACTAGGGATAAACTACCATTATTTCATGTAAGTTAAAATATAGTACACACTACATGTCAGCCTATTATATTTACACTTCATTTTATACTATTCTTTCACTATAAAGATGTGCGACTATTTCGTGATTTCTTTATATTCAAGCACAACACCTTTGAGATGGAAACATGTGTAAACGGAAAATAAATGCGGAACGATCGCTTTACGTTTTAGAGAGGTTTTACTCTTTTCTTACCGTAATTCATACACGTAAACTGGTTACCGTAAGAAATAAGTATAGTTCTCATCACATTGGAAGATTAAAGGAGAGGTACAGTTTGTCTATTTCCTTTTAATTTTTAATGACATCTGCGATACTGTAAGACTTGATACTAACAGTTTTTAAAATATCACATGTAAGTTTAAGGATGAGGAACGAAAGTGAGGCAAGGCAACAGAGGAGTAAAGAGGGGAAAAGAGAGAAAAAGGAGGAGAGCGCAAGAGCAAGAAGTCGGAGATACGGAGAAGGTAAGAGAGAGAGAGAGAGAGAGAGAGAGAGAGAGAGAGAGAGAGAGAGAGAGAGAGAGAGAGAGAGAGAGAGAGAGAGAGAGAGAGAGAGAGAGAGAGAGAGAGAGAAGATAGAGGTAGAGAAAGAGTGGGAAAGTGAGATAAGAAGAAAGACAGAAAATCTCTGCGTTTTAATGCCATAATGGGAACAGAGTTTGGGGTTGCTAGTATAGGCTAAAGTAGATATTTCCACCAGACTGGTGTACACACATTTACCAAAATATCTGTTGCTAGAGGCAGTCACATGTTATTGGCGGGTCATAACGCTGCTGCAATGCGGCGGATAAGGGATTTTAGGAAGAGGGATAGGTCCTTGCTCTTCGAGATCAAGCCGACCCTTGCAGCAGGAATCATAATTTATTTTAGATACGTGAATAGGAGGGAAACATGTCACATGCTTTACAGTATCTTTTTGCTAACTTTTGTTTTATGGAACGTGAAAAGCTTTACATGTTGTGTTATTTTCCCTTCGAGGAGCTCATTGCTTATATTATCGGAATAAATTAATAAATTATGTCTTACAAACTTTTCACTCTCTTTTCCCTCCTCTCTCTGAACTCTACGTTTCGTCTTTTATCTCCAGTCCCTCTTTCTACCTCCCCATCTTCCTCTTTTCTCGGGGCCGCGCCGTGGCTCAGTGGTTAAACCGCTTGGCTCTCACCAAGGCGGCCCGGGTTCGATCCCAGGCGAGCGCAAAGTGAGATTTGTAGTGGACAAAACGGTGCTGGGGCGGGTTTTCTCCGGTATCTCCGGTTTCCCCCGCCATCTCATTCCACCGGTGCTCCATCTTCATCTCATGTATCATCAGTGTCATCACCTGCGTTGACGTATGTAGTAAAAGCGGGCGTTAAACACTACTCATTTCATTTCCTATTTTCTCTCTATGCTCCATAGGTACCTATTATGTGATGCTGAGAATAGGAAATAAAAAAATATTGTCCCGGAAGTTAATAAAAACAAAAAGTAAATAAAATAGTTAATAATTTACAAGTTTCTTACGCATGCAATGAGGTCGGAACTACATACTTCATCTACTAACCAGTTTAAGTACTAATTGTAACAGCGAAACTTTATTATAATTTCTGAAACATTCACCCTCTCCCAATTCCGTATAAAACACTTAATATGTCTCATTTTAAAGTGGAAGAAAATACGTTCCTGAAAGAAAATCCGGACATTAAAAATGAATAAGAACAATATTCACGGAGGGAAAGTATAGTTATACATGGAGTCCCTGAAATCTGCTATAATCTGAATCTGCTACACGAAACTATTAGGAATGTCGTGTAGCTTGGTTTCACCCCTTCAAATCCCCACCACAACGAACCCGTTGCAATCATTAGTCTTGGCTGGGCAGCCGTTTACGATGGAGCTTCCTATCACTTCCGCCACCAAGTGCGAGTTGCGTGCAGTGATCCGTTTTTTGAGCGCCAAGGGCACTACCCCCACTGAAATTCATCGTCAGTTATGCGAAGTCTATGGGCTACAGTGTATGGTCGTCAAAAACGTGCGAATGTGGGTCAGAGAGTTCAAAGACGGACGTACAGGCGTGCATGACGAATAGCGTTCTGGTCGGTCTTCGGTTTCAGCCGAAACAATTGCAAAAGTGGAGCAAGAAATACTTAAAGATCGGCGTGTGCCAGTTCGCGAGTTGTGCGAACTTATCCCTGAAGTCAGTAATTCTACGATTGACAAGATTTTGACCAAACATTTGCATTATCGCAAGTTGTGTGCGAGGTGAGTCCCCAAAATGCTACACATGCAACGGCTTATCTCCTGGCCCATCCTCACCCATCCACCCTACAATCCAGACTTAGCACCTAGTGATTATCATCTGTTTCCTGAGTTGAAGTCATACCTGGGTGGAACACATTTCCAGACCGACGATGATTTGAAAAACGAGGTTGAGCGCTACCTGCGCAACTTGGCGAGAGAGTGCTATGACAAGGGTATACAAAAACTGCCACAGCGCATGCAAAAGTGCATCGTTCGCAATGACGATTATGCTGAAAAATAGCTGTAAGTTTCACCTTTCCATAAATGTAACATTCATTGACAATAAACATGTTTTCTATATTGAATAAAATTGGGAGACCTTATTTTAGGGACACGCCTCGTAATTGAGCCAATTTTAAAGCTGCACTTCTGATAATTGGAGTGTCCAGGTTTAGTTAAAATTACGGCGAAAATCATATTACTATAAACAGAAAATTAACATAAATGTTTCATATTAATTGAAGTTTTTCTTTTCCCATCTCTCTTATTTCCTGTGGAATACTGTTCGCATTAATTGCGTTAAAAGCGGAAACATGAATGCATTTTTTTCATAACTGTATCTTTATAATTTGAATCGCATCGGGAATTCAAATCCCCAACCGTATAGGCACTTCCATACTTTTGGAGGAGAGTGAACAATGAAAGAAGTTAGAGTTAAAATGAATATTCACACAGATGCACGACATTGTTTTTCTTGAGAGAAATCGCGACATACACTGCTTTTGCAAAACTTCCAGATGTCATAACAAATTATTTACAATAATAACTTAGCAGACAGTTTCGCTGAGAATATTCTATAAAACCAAGATATAATTTATAGTAGAAGGTCTCCAGGAAGAACATTAAAAGGATTCCCTTAAGTGAAAGATTTACTATGATTCATTTCGTATGTCTGTAATTTCATTATCATTGTAGGGATATGTAGTTTATTGATACGTAATAAACTGTTTACAAAAACGTGTCTGTGCATAAAATAAATTAATAACAGCGTAAAAGTTGAAACTGCGTCTCAAACTGGCAGCCAGTTTCATGCTTGAGTCGCTCCAAGCGAGGTGATTGACACTGCTTCATTGAAGACACGTTGCAGTGAGCAGACTTTTCTTTTCAAGGAGCCTGTTTGCGTATCAGACCTGGAATACCACGTTTCTTATCAGATTCTGGAATAGGTCTGTTGAAAGTGGAGGTCTGTTGAAGTTCTAAGAGGGCGACCTAAACCCTTTAACCAAACAAGGATTAGTTCGAAAAGATCTGATGTGTGCTTTTTTATTTTTTTTTATTTTACGTCCTCCAACGTTAAGTCATATCGGACTTTGAATGGAAAGGGTGAAATGATGCTCAAATGAGCCCAGGGTCCATGGAGCTTAAAGTTACCCGACATTCGTCTTTCAGGATAAGTGAAAACCCCGGAGAAACCTTATCCAGGTAACTCACCATGACCGAGATTCGAACTCGGGACCTCTTGAACGTGAGGCAGACATGCTACCACCACGTTACTGAGACGGGCTCTGATGTGTTGCATCACCTTACTTTCTGTGCTCTCCTACAAACTACTCCTAGAAATCCGTATTCCTCAGTCTACTACATATTAATCGAGATAAACATTTGTAAAAATTATCTTTTTAGTAAATTTTTGTAGTTACTTGGGGAATGTGGGAATACAGTAAGCTTTAAGAGACAGACAGATCTTGTAAGGCCTGGTCTCTATGCCAAAGCTTTGAAATTTTCTCTCTTTGCATGGCATAGAGAGAATGTTTTAACATATCTATGTCTGAAATTTAGAAAACCTAAACTAATAATGCTAACCTTTTAAGACTTATACCAAATATATAGGTAACATAGTGCAAAAGTGCAAAACATAGTGCATGATACAGTCTAAATTTGATCAGTTTTACTTTGATAGTTTGGAAATTATGGTAAAATTTATTTATTTTTCGTTACGTCATCAAAAAGTCCCCTGAGAATAAGTAACTTAAATTTTGGTTTAATATTTTAACAGCAGGTTCCCAATATATTCGTTATTTGAAATTGTCCTAGGTAATTCTGTGTCACAATAACTTCAGGCTCCAGAAATTTTTAAAGCTATGAATATGAGTTTTATTGTGCAGAAAGTTGAAATGTTTGTGTTTTGAGGTAAAGAAAGTTGCTTAAATGTATTTCACTATAAAACCCAGGACAATTTCTATTCACTGTGTCACTGCTTTTTTGTTGTTGTTGTTGTAATTTTACGTCCTCCAACGTTAAGTCATATCGGACGGTGAATGAAATGGGTGAAATGATGCTCATATGAGTCCAGGGCCCATGAAGCTTAGAGCTTCCGTACATTCGTCCTTCAGGATAAGGGAAAACCCCGGAAAAACCTTATCCAGGTAACTCACCCTGACCGAGATTTGAACTCGGGACCTCTTTAACGTGAAGCAGACATGCTACCATCTACGCTACCGAGACGGGCACTGTGTCTCTGTGAGCGTGTGTAGCAAGTTCCATTAGGCTAACATCAAAAGTGCGACACAAGGAGCATTTTAAATGAAAGAAAATGCAGAAAATTTCAGTAGCTATAAAACAAAGATAAAGAATTAGAATTCATATCTATCGCTAGCAATCGCGCAATTTACAAACTAGATTAGAACATTTAAAAATGGCGTGTGGGGGCTACCTAAGCATTCTTCGGATTCAGGAATGTTTACACTATTTTATAAACTAAACAGAAGAAAAGGCGATGTTTTGAGAATGTTCATAAAATTTCAATGATATCCTTAAGAGCTAGTCGCTAAGCAGTGACTTTGAAGCTGTATTCTCCTTGCATAGTCAGATCAGAAGAAGCCAATAAAGACTTCCGATTTGAGAAAAGGACATGTACTGAAAAGTTTAAACGAAAAGGAACATTTTGAAGATGATTGGCATATATTCTGCTTTACGAGTGCAGTAAGATTTTGTCTCTCTCTCTCTCTGTCTGTCTATTTGTCTGTCTCTCTCTCTCTCTCTCTCTCTCTCTCTCTCTCTCTCTCTCTCTCTCTCTCTCTCTCTCTCGTACCAATCATCAATTATACAAAAGTCGTCCAGAATGAGGACTTCCAAGTCTATTATAACACAATTTTAGATGTAACTTTAATTTGTAATAACATGTCTTAAACATGTGGTAGTTTAATCATATTAGTAAAGGCCGGGGAAATGTGCACTCGCATGCGATAGAAGCTATCTGGACCCAGAGCATGAATGACGTCAGATGTACAGCACGTCCATCAAATCATGAAAACAACGTAACGCAGTACTCTGCGAGCTAGTGAAGTATTACCTTGAAATTGTATGCAGACGCAAGCTCAAGGTGAAGTATAACAAACTCTTTTGTTTCTTCTCGCTGTACCTGTCATGGTCAGGATGTATCTACCTGCAGTTGTTTACATGCGCGAGGAATAACAGTCCATGTGCAGTGTACCATGGAAGAAGCACACCCCTCCAGTCTTTATTCATTAGATCCACTTTTATTATTATTATTATTATTATTATTATTATTATTATTATTATTATTATTATTATTATTATTATTATTATTATTATTATTATTATTATTATTATTATTATTATTATTATTATTATTATTATTATTATTATTATTATTATTATTATTATTATTATTATTATTATTATTATTATTATTATTATTATTATTATTATTATTATTATTATTATTATTATTATTATTATTATTATTATTATTATTATTATTATTATTATTATTATTATTATTATTATTATTATTATTATTATTATTATTATTATTATTATTATTATTATTATTATTATTATTATTATTATTATTATTATTATTATTATTATTATTATTATTATTATTATTATTATTATTATTATTATTATTATTATTATTATTATTATTATTATTATTATTATTATTATTATTATTATTATTATTATTATTATTATTATTATTATTATTATTATTATTATTATTAGAAAATCAACATTTAGAAAGTTTTATATTTAAAGGGTCGTTTGGGATGAGAGGATTTTCTTGTTCACACTATGTTATTTTCCTAAAAATGCTATTTTGGGGTTGAGGGGGCCTGAACCTACATATATTTGTTGAAAACTGCCTATTTATCCATTGCCATCTGGATCTGAAATTTTGGGTGGAATATATAATACTTCTCCTAATAACTATACGTAGCAGAGAACGTAAAAATAACTTAATAATGTGGGGATAGCATTTGAAATATAAAAGTAGTAGATTTTGGGGTTAGAGTTTGAAATCGAAATTATAATTCATTCAATATATTAACTTCTCCCCAAATATCTATATTGACGTACATTTTTAAAATTAATTCAGACTGGGGAGTATTAAAATGGAAACCCTCTATATACAAGCCTATTCATACAGACTCCAAGACACAGATAAACAAAATAAATTAGTTCAAGACTTGTTAAATGGTCAGTGTAGTAAACTGTTCTGGGAAATGAAGGGGGGAAGAATTTGAATGAAAGTTGAATAGATATCGGCTGGTATAATGTTCACATAATAAGAATGTGGTGTTATCTAACTTTGGGATATTGCCCAAAAGGTTCGCTCTTATTGACTATTAATTATGATTGAAACAAACATCGCCCTACCCACGGCCATGGGAGAAAGTCATTCTTAGGGTTTTATGTAATAAAAGATTTGGAAAAGGTATCCAAAGTGTAGCAGGTATATAAGCCCCACATGCTTCTGTTATCCATCATTCGAAAACGACACTTCGCAGTGAAATGGACTCCTTCAAGGTAAAGTATAGTTACTAGCTACACGGAAGCTGACCTAAATAGTTAGCGAACTTGGAGCGAAACCTGTTTTTCAGGTGTTGTAGTGCTGGAGCCTAATACAATTAGTAAACAAGTCCGTTTAATTGCTACCTACATCTCATTCGGTATATGTATATTACTTAATCATGACAGCGATAAGCTTCTCTAAGTGTAGTAGAGCGGCTAAGTGAAGCTTTCATTTAGTTTTTATGTTCATTCTTCAGGTCACTCTCAACAGTCTCTAATTGTAGCCATTGAATTAATTAGTTTTTTGTTGATTGCAAAATTATGGTTTCTAACAATTCTGTAGTGCTATTAAGTGAATTTTTGTGTCTCAAAATTAGCAATCTTAAAAATACAGTTATGGCCTCGCCGTGACAGACTGGTTAGACCGCTCGACTCTCACCAAGGCGGCCCGGGTTCGATCCCAGTCGACCGCAAAGTGAATTGTGGTGGACATCATGGTGCTGGGGCGGGTTTTTTTTCGGGTCCTCCGATTTCACCCGCTATCGTTCCATGAATTTCTCCACAATTCATCTTTTCTATCATTCATTTCACCCTCAAGCTATCATCCACTTCTCTCGCTCTCATCCCAGGCATTTGGTTGGCCCCTCAACCCTCGTTCCTCTATTAGGCTCAGTGCTTCGGCTTCCCTCACCCTGGCTTTCCGGGCCTCCTAAGATCTGTATAGCTGATGTAAGTGCATTGAAAAGACAAATTATATGTTCGTTAATACATTGGTTATTGCTTTTTCTCATAATGTAACTGAACTATGTTTGAATATTTGAAGGTTTATGTTTGTTAATTGTGTTTCGTCTCGCTCCAATTAAACATCTGATGATAACGAAGACAAAATGTAACCAAAATCATTAAATATAAGTCTTTCTATCAATATGATATTTAGGAAATTGAAGTACACTAGGAAAATTTAAGTTACAGCTGGGATTTGAAGCACGGATCTTCGATTATCCGTACGGGCGCTCTTACTGCTTGGGCTACATTGACGAGATATCGTTTGCATTGAAACTGCTCAATTGATATTAACATACCGGCAAACCTTCAAGGTGATCTCAAATATCGAAGATACTGTGCCTGAAAGATAACTTGTAGTATTGAATGCGCTTTTTAAATTGCCTAAATTTACCAAACTTATATACATAACATATATTTAGATATTAATGGTAGACGTGATTCGAAAAACTAAGTAATTCTTTAGTACCACCTTTCTTATTTTACAATTAATAATTCTTGTGAAAATTTTAATATATCATGAAGTAGTAATTTGTAATGCAGAAACCGTAATAATATTTCGAAAGGCTTACATATAGCTGGAAATTTTACTAGTTAGGACATAGAAAAAATGAGATAAATTATGAACGTCGTAAAACCATGAATAGTGTTGTCTAATAATAGCCATTTAAAATTTTTCTTTTATTGAAGCTTATTATGTTTTTTTTTGTCTTATCGGACGATGAATGGAATGGGTAAAAATGATGCTCAAATGAGCCCAGGGTCCATAGAGCTTAGAGTTACCTGACATTCGCCTTTGAGGATAAGGGAAACCCCGGAAAAACCTCATCCAGGTAACTCACCCTGACCGAGATTCGGACTCGGGAGCGCTTGAACGTGAGGCAGACATTCTACCACCACGCTATCGAGACAGGCAGCTGTATTGGGTTGCTACTCACTTTAATGTGCATATAAAATTTTCATAAATGTAAGCTGTTTCTTTTCATTTTAATGTGCTGGTTGCGAGTAATAATTGAAAATCGGGTGGAATAGTTTAATTTTAACAAATTGATTTGGTAGGTGCCAAGCAGCTGGTGAATTCGTGAAAATAAAATAGTTGGCATACAAATTAACAGAAAGGTCCGGTGAGTGCACAAGTTTCTCTCAATGTTTTATAACATCCTAAAAATTAACCACCTTCCACAGTAAGAGATGTCACCTCTTGTGTATTGCTAGCCATTTCCGCAAATACTTGTATTAAACCTTTATTATGTTTAGTTTAGGTACTAGAACAAATTTGAAAATTGTCATGCTTTTTAATTGTGTCAGTCTCTCAAGGAGGAATTTTTCCTCCTTGTTTCTTTATCTCCAACCCTCGCCAAACCTCCACCACGTCTATCTCTCTATACCGATATGTTTAAAAATCTGTAAAAAAGAAACCTACTTTGTGAATGTTAGTTAAAGTCTAAGCAGAAGTAAAATATTTAATAGTTCATGAAATATAGTCTCTTCTTTATGTTTGTTATGCAATTAAAACTACGCTGTTTAATGTGTTAGACAACTGGGTTATGGACAAATACTATTGGCAAGCATCTTAAATATTAATAAGTTTAACATACTCCAAATAATATAGTTTGTAATAATATTATTATTGTTTTAAGTTTTGTTTTAAATATGTTTCTCAAGAAAATTAATAAGTGAAATATTAAGTGATTAGATAATCTATTTGGGAACAATAATTAAGGGGCCTATTGTGATCTAACGTAGGATATATACCAGCTTATGTAAATGTAAGTTGAAGTATTTTAAGGAAAAATACAAAATAAAAACATAAAAAAGCATGTTGTTGATTCTAGATAGCCTATTACAAATTACGAGTAGAAATTACAATCATACTGCCCGCAACATAGTGTCGCTGACGTTCTTCTTTCCCAAGAGAAAGAATGTGTATATACTTTTATTTTTATTCTCCGCCTTCTTAGAATGAATCTTAATTGCTGCTGTACGTATTAAGTCTTTTATTTGTCTTCATATTTTGTCCACACAATATACTGTACTAGTAATAGCACAAATTTTTGGTTCCCGTGGCACATTTATTTACTAAACTATTTCTATATCTACCTTTAGTCCATATTTTGTAATTCTCAACTATCTTCAAGATCTAAAAGTGAAAGGCTTATAATTGCAAAACTTTAAAAAAGACGTTTTGTTTACGATGAATATATTGTGTATATAAAGGTAGTGATAATATGTTTCATCCTAAATATGACTCTTAACTTCGTCACCATTTAAAATGAAAATTTATTACTTAAAACTCTGGTGATAATATATAATTTAGGAATATATTTCGAGCTCGTAAAGTGACTTACATTATTCTTCAGCAGGTCGTTGTACTGCTTTCTTGCACGTACTGGAATATGCAGGTATTGCGTTCTACCCAAAAATTCAACATCGCAATTTCACAAAATTAGATCTTCTGGGACCCCACTAACAGAAAAAGCATTTTACAACAAAGATCCATTTTTGAGTGGTGTGTATGTCTGTGTGTGTATGTGTGTGTGTGTGTGTGTGTGTGTGTGTGTGTGTGTGTGTGTGTGTGTGTTTGTGTGTGAACAGCACAATTGAGGAACGAAAAATGGATTAAACACAAAACTTGGAATTTCAGTTCAACGTCTTCCAAAATACGACACGACGATTTTCAAGAAAATTTCTACAAACCAGACTCTCCTTTACTAGGAGATTAAAGTGATTTTCTCAAAAGCGACTAAGGTTTTTTTTTTATTAAAATGTTATATGCTTAATATACTTTCATGGCAAATAAAATGTAGGTATATCTTGAATTTTGTGAGTTGTTCTCGGAATTCCTCTTCATTTTGAATGACTTCCGCATAACTGGTTTTATAAGTACTTAAGAGATTAGACAAAATTTTGCTACACTATAGGTTTCGATCTTGTTAAAGTACACATATTCTTATATTTTGCTTTGCGGAGTAAACCATTTCGAAGACATTCATTGTTATTTATTTCAATTGTTTAATATTTGTAATTTTCTCAAATAGGAAATAGTTTTTCATTTTTTTAATCTCTTTGCTAAGCAGGAGGTTTTAGAGGTATCACATAGTGTTCAGATTCAAACTTTGCTTTGTGCAATTTACGTTCTCCAACGTTAAGTCATATCGGATGATGAATGAACTGGGTGATATGATGTTCAAATGTGTCCGGGGTACATGAAGCTTAGAGTTACCCGACATTCGTCTATCAGGATAAGGGAAATCCCAAAACCATATCCAGTAAACTCACCCTGACTGAGATTCGAACTCGAGACCTCTTGAACGTGAGGGAGACACGCTACCATCTAGGCTACCGAGGCGGGCTCCAGGTTCAAAGGATTTGATTATCACTTAATGCTTACTGTATTCCTACATTCTTCTTGCACCTGCAAGAAAATTAGCAATTAATGAATTTCTGAAAATATTTGAAAGTATATTTTTACAAAAGCAGAGAAACTCATGTGAGTGCAGCACATAAGTTTCTTTTTTTAATTTATTTAGCTTTCATCTTGATGGTTTGTTTTCAGGTACTCTTGGCCGTTGTTCTTATGGTGGTGCCTCTTCTGGCATCTCCTGTTTATGAGGAACACAAAGAAGTAGAAGTCGAGCATTATGTAAGTATTAAAACAAATTAATGGCTTTCAAAGGAAATTCAATTATTGTATATGCATAGAAAGTCAGTGTAACATATTTTAAAAATGCCTTGTACATTACACAACAAAACATCGAAAAAAGTGTATTAATGTGCCCAGAAAATTCTTTCTTTCGGAGTTGAAAGTCCAACGTGGCAAGTGATGCATGTCATAATGTATAACGTTATAGCAGGACTAGTTGTTTACCGTATAAGGGACACATTTAACAACATATTCATGCACATTGATCTAGTAACAACATATTCATGCACATTGATCTAGGTGGCCTCTTCCTGTTTTTGTGTGCTTGAGTTTCCGCTCCATATTTTACCGTATAAGGGACACATTTAACAACATATTCATGCACATTGATCTAGGTGGCCTCTTCCTGTTTTTGTGTGCTTGAGTCTCCGCTCCATATTTGACATATTTAGTACGTTTGTCATTTGTTCAAATCTGCTTTGAATGCCGTGTCTCAATATGCCAACATATGACAAAGTTGCATTAATTAAATTGCATTTGGTATAGAATAATCAATCATTATACTATCGATTTCCATTTCTTCCTTTCGTTCCAATCCAGTTATATATTATTTTTGAGTTTTCACAAAGCTTTCCATGGCAATCAATGCTCTCGCTGTAAGTAACAAAAATTGTATCATCAACTTATAATGTGTCTGCATGTAGTTCAGTGAATAGACTGATAAGCCTCACTAGTACGATAATTCATTACTGCTCCAGTAACTACCTTTTCCGTGCATGAATTTACTGAGTGACTTAATTGATTTTCTGTTAAGATACAAATTCATTTCACTTTATGATTTTTTAAGTCCAGATATGAATTTTACAGTGAAAGAAGATACCCTCACGTGTAAAATTTCTTTCCAGGAGGCTATCTTTGCTGATGAACACTTAGTTTAATCCTTGCACAAATTAGTGATACGGTTACAAAGATTTTCATTCAAGTGACTACTGTTTAGTTCATTGTAATTTCTCTTGTTTTCACCAACTTTAATAACAACTTAAAAGCAAGTATAACCTGCCTTTATTAAGCTTTGGTTGATAGTAGAAATGCTACTATACTCCACATCCTGGTTCTCTACCCGATCCAGAGCGTCGGTTTCTCAACCCGACCTTAAGGGATAGAAGAACAAGAATCCCCTAACACCACGATAACTGCTAATACTAGGGAAAGCTGAAGAAGAAAAATTCGTCTGTGTTTGCAAGGGCTTTAAGAAGAACTTTTTCACGTTTGCGATGAATGCGTCGATGTTACTGAAATATGCCTGTTTCTCATCTGTCACAGCGTGTCACCCATGTGCCAGGAATAAGAGTATCATTTTAGTACATGTGTTTTTAAGTATCTTGGCCGTTTTAACCATATACGCAATTGCGCCGGTTAGAAGCAGCAACACTGTTCTGAAGGTCAACGGAAGGCGACGATAACGACATTGTACTTTTAAAAATGCCAACGATTTTTTTTGTTGATAATTTCTATCACAATTCGAAGAGAAATAATCCCTCCCAAATTCATTAATCATTGTTAGTAACTTAGTCCCTTTTTAATAGATAGAGTCAACATGAAAAATTCAATGCCATGGCCGCGATTTGAACCACGGATCTCCTGGTTTCCGTCCAGTCACTCTTAACCTTTGAGCTACCATGGCCAACGTGCCGTCCTGACATTAAATTCTCCATTTGACTCATATATTTCCCCGGCAAACAACTAAGGGCTCTCGCATCCGAGATACACCGTTTGTGGCGACTTACTAAGTACTTAAGTCCCAGGCTTCATTATTTAACTCTTATTATTTTAGTTATTTGATGGAAATTAATCATCTCTCCACAATAGCCATATATAGGCTAAGGTTCTTAATAGATAGAGTCAACATGAAAAATTCAATGCCATGGCCGGGATTTGAACCACGGATCTCCTGGTTTCCGTCCAGTCGCTCTTAACCCTTTTGTTTTCAGTTTTTATTTTTACGAGAGCTAATTTCAGACCTGAGCAGGCACAATTTGTAGGATAATCATCGTTATTAGCTAGGTATTTTCATTTCCGCCAACCTCCCTGTCTACTCCTTGCCACACTTGCCGCTATCGTCCATCCCTCACGTTACAGGTCATAGAAAGTCAAAACTTCATAATATGCTTAAAACGGTACCGCGTTGTACCTTGCAAACTATCTTATATAACTAAAGGAAGATATGAGGATGCCTTTAAAATTTAGCTGAAATTGGTAGAAGATTAAGTGCAGTAAAAGGTTATACTGCGGAAGAAGTGGAACGTGCAAAAATAGCCATCCTTCAACTTTTTAAATTTGGTCATCTAAAGAGCATAAATAATTACAGGAATCATGCTCAGCATTCATGTATTCATGGAGCTCCAGTTCTACTAATTTTACCTATTTGATTAATACAATAATCACAATAAAACATAAAAGCTGAAGAGGAAGTAACCGTTATAAAGCATTAACGGACTCACAAATCTGCGGTCCGGCATTTGAATATTTTTATGAGTAAAATTTATACATTTAATGAATAAATGTGCCTCTTGAAATCACAATGAAAGCATTAAAATTCCTTATTAACTTATTGTAGTTAACTAAACCTTTAAAAAGTCTTTAATCCCAAATAAAAAGTATAAACAAAAGACAAGATAAATATTGTTTCCACATTAAATATATCAATTTGTACCTATATGATGGCTTTGCTTGTACCTGCACTGAAAGATAGAAATATTTGAAATGTCATTCATTTCTATTTACATACGTGAAGGAAAATAGCTGCAATTCAGTGATGAAATAAACACAATAATAATACGAGGAAACTACTATTAGTTCAAATACAAATCATTTTTAACCCAAACTGATTGCTTGATATATGATTGAAGTGGTATATGACTGAAGTGTTGCAATGTCATTTGCGTCGCTAAAGAACTGAAGTGATAATTTTACTTCATGTATTACTCGATAAAGGGTTGAGACGTATTGACCTTCAGATGACCAGCGCTGTGATCGTTCCTTATCGGTTCTTATCTGGGCGATTAGAAGAGTGAAATATTAGTAAGTTGACGTAAAGTAAGTTACGAAACACAAAAATAGAGCGATTCGAAACTGCTTGTGTCTATATGATATGATTTCTCGCGCCTGCCAAATATGACACGTTGCTGTCCAGAAGACATGATTAATCTGAACAGACTATACATACACTGTACTCGCCGTGTATGTGCGAAAAGCTGAGGTAAACATCTCTGTATTGCGAATTTTTTTCCGATACGCTTTCCCGCTTTGCCATGTAGGATGAGGTGCTGCGATGCTTCACGTTGATCATTTCGAGCCCCAGCCTGGAAAGCCATATGACGCGGTATTTATGGCGATCGAATATATGATCCTTATGTGATGTAATGATGCACCACTTTGGTTATCTCGAAGCAGGACCTGGCATTCCCAGTTGTGATGGATTCTGGAAATTTCTACGCCTGCTCACCTCATGAGGAACTCTTATCTAGGTTGTGGTCGCGGACAGGAAGCGATGATTGACTTGTTGGAGAAATAAATAAATAATTTCTTTCCAAAATTGAATCTTAATTTACTAAACCATTTACAACTATTCGTAGAAACATTGAAATAAGGACGTTTGCAAAGTCGATACTTATTCTTCAAACAATTACAGTCTTTTTCACCGCGTCTTTTCTGCAAACTTACGGACTGAATCACATATACGTCCAAGCTCTACTGCGGCTAGTTGCAGAAGAAATATTTAGTGCCCGTCCTTAACGGAATCTTTCACAAAAACATATTTTGCGTCAGTACACTACGGCGTCTAGTTGTAAAAGGACGCCAACTTTGGCCAGTCTCAAGTCATTGATCTTGCCGTTGCTATGGAAATTCAGCATATTTCGATTGGTCCTCGTCACATTCCATTTGAACATGTTCATTGTAATATTTAATAATATTTTGTAGTTGCTCATTTGAATCATTTTTCACACCATTTAAAATTAAAGTAAAACTTATTTAGAATTTACAATACTATCGTTATTAAAATCATTACTAATATTCAGTTCACTTTTCTTCTATCACTCTAATCACTATCTCACTTTCAATTGTTCTTTTTAGCCTCTTTCATTATCTACCACAATCATAAATCGTTTTAAATTAACTTATATCTAAAATATCTGTTTCAGAACCCTATGCATACATTTATGAATTTATTCTGTATTTCAGGCGCACCCCAAATACGAGTTCAAGTACGGGGTAAGGGATGAGCATACGCACGACATAAAGGAGCAGGCTGAGAAGCGTGATGGCGACAAAGTTGAGGGTTACTATACCTTAGTAGAACCAGATGGCAGCACTCGCACTGTCCACTATTCTTCTGATAAGCATACGGGATTTATCGCTCAGGTGCACAAGTCTGGTCATTCAGTACATCCCGCCCAGGAGCATAAGAAAATAGCAGTTGCCCATGTGGCACCCGTGATCGCCCACCATCATCAGCCAGTGCATGTGGCTCCTGTGATCGCCCACCAACCTGTACACGTTGCTATTCCTGTAATCTCTCACCATGTAGCCCCTTCATACTCCCACGGGGGTCATAGTTCTGGCTCTTCATACTCCAATAGAGCTCAGATCTCAGCCCCTTCGTATGCCAACCAGGATGCTTCCCATGCTCAGCACTCAGGCTACTCTCAGCACATCAGCCATGGTGCTCCTTCATACGGCCATCAGGGCCTGGGTTCATCATCCTCATACTCGCACCAGCCTGTTCACTCAGCACCATCGTACTCCCATCAACCCTCACGCAGTGGTGCCACTAGCTACAGCAACTTCGAATTCTTCGCTGATGGAGGCCATAAGCCCTAAGTCAACTGATATCATATAAGTTACTCATTGTATGTCATTGTAGTTAGTTGTTGTAGCTTCCATTCCCTCATTAAGTTGTTTATTTACTAACAATCTCAGTTGTTTTAATAGTGCCATCATTTTTTTACTCTTTGTTATATCTTGTAATTTTTTATTGTGCAAATATAAGATGCATCCAAATTTACTGTGTTTTTGTTAGCATTGTTTCCTTCAACCTTTCTTCCTAATCAATCCGTTGAAAAAACACAGCATGAGAGGGGTGGGATCCCTTTCTACGGACAGATTAAATAAACAAAGAAAATAGTAAATTTGGTAGGACTCTAGAAGCTCAATTACATCCAGAATATCAAGACCATATAAAGCTGAAGGATCTCCACGACATAGATGGACCTGCTGCATAATGCAGAAAACACAACAAAAACGAGGAAGAAAGAAAGAAGACAGCAATTAGTACGTAAGTACCAAGATAAAAATTTAAAACAATCACAATTTGGAATCTGTATATTTTATTAAAGCGAGGAGATAAATTTAACAGCTTCCATCTGAGAAGAGGTAGAATAGTACAAAGTAAATCAAAGAAAATAATTGAAGTAATAAAATAAGAAACGGATGACAAGAGAGCACAAATAATCAGGATAGAGCTGAACAGGATAATGTTAGCTACGACCTCTGAACCTAATTTCCGTTAAGAAAGATGAAACTAGAAATGAAAGAAATTAGTAAACAACAAAACCTTAACAAGTGAGCATAAAGTATTAGCTCCAGAGATCACTGAAAATCAAAACAAATTTGCTAGTGATCAGAGAGAGAGAGAGAGAGAGAGAGAGAGAGAGAGAGAGAGAGAGAGAGAGAGAGAGAGAGAGAGAGAGAGAGAGAGAGAGAGAGAGAGAGAAAGAGGGGGGGGGAGAACTAGAGAAATATCAATGGGCCAGCAAGTAATTAGTAAATAACAAAACCTTAAGTGAGCATAAAGTATTAGCTCCAGAGATCACTGAAAATCAAAACAAATTTGCCAGTGATCAGAGAGAGATAACTAATCTCTGTTTCATATAACCTTGCCCCGTTGACATGTATCACTCCGCGTGCAACTACCTTTCCCCTCATCCTAATTGGCTAATGCTTTCGCGCCATAGGCCATAGGCGGTGCCTTCCCGTCACATTTGATACTGCAGTAAATGTCATAATAATTGCCAGGAAGATAGATAAAATCATAAAAATAAGAATATGAAGGCACGCAAAAATAATGAAGTTTATAATGAAACTGAGCAAGTTGAAACTGAATGAATGAGCAATGAAACTGAAACAAGTTTATAATGAAAGACCTTCGGCTGTTTCCACTGGGATTGTTTAAAACCGGCACACATACCTTGCAAAAATGCTTGTCTTTCAGTCTTAAACGTCATGTTACGCCATACTGGTGCGTCCTTCATTCACCTAAGTCTCGTCAATGTAGTATATTTTCGATTTGTATCCCGGTACAATCTGATTGTCCTTAAATAACGTCTTCGCCACACAGCAATATCGCCCCTGGAGTGGTAAGTTTTCTTGTTGCCTCAATTTCATGTCGCAATCTTTCTACGCATTTAACACACATGTAAGTTCAGAGCACAGCTGTTCGATTTCTGTCACTGACAAAGACGGATTCTTCTCTGAGTGCATTAAACACATGCAACACAATTCTTTTTTCGCCGCTTTGTAAAGGTTTTCCCTTGCGATGCTTAAGCGAAAAACTGGCAGTAGACTCTGCCATTATACATATAATAAGTACACGCGGAATAAACGATCAATAAAATAATTTAGCTCTCGCAATTGGCACAACATATCTTCGAATGACGATATATGACAAATACAGTTCAAAACAAGGTCAGTGATAAAAGTCATATGAACAAATATGTCTTCACTACCGCTAAATCACGTGCTATCATGCCATGTGCTTGAGAGCAAAGGCTTGAGAGCAATTCTTTACTTCGTTTAAGAATTAACATGTATTTCAGATAAATCAACTCTGTTGCGTAATAAATTTAATTCAAACAGTTACGAAAATATAAATTTGACAATTCTCTTCCAACATTTAAAGATATATCACCATGTTAAATAACAAACTAACTTTTACCGCACAACAGTCTATAATACAATAGCAGTCAATGAGAGGTGATAAGGTCACGTGATCGTTAAGAGATACGGGGCAAACTTATGTGAAAGAAGGATTAGAGCAACATCAATGGGCTAGCAAGAAATTAGTAAACAACAAAAACTTAAGTGAGCATAAAGAATTAGCTCCAGGGATCACTGAAAAAAAAAAACAATGCCAGTGATCACAGAGAGAGAGGGAGAGGGAGAGAGATAGAGATAGAGAAAAAGAGAGAACTAAAGAAATATCAATGTGCCAGGAAACGTTGGCTACTGAAATAAATAACAAAGGCAGTTAGCATCTAATATAAATAGCAAAACAAAAAACATCAGATATGATTGAGTTAAATTATAATTAAAGTAAAGAATGAAACGAATGAAAATAAGAAATAAGGGAAACAATTTACCACAGTAAGTGTACTAACTGTAAATAATGAAATTGAGAACTTAAAATTCAATTGTAAAAATATATCTTATAATGCATTAAGGAAACTGTAGTAGCTCTTGGAATATTAGATCTATCAGAACTGATATGTATGCATAAGAAGACTTGGTTTATAAAGTAGTTGAGAACCATGTTAAAACTGAAGAGGAATTTGGCCAACAAAACAAACTGCAGAAAAAGTAAATACCAATTTTTTCATATAGTTGGGAATTTGTTCTGGATTGTTCTAGAAAATGTGATTTGTATAAAATAGAATACAAAACTAGGTAGGCCACAGAATGACACAACTTACATAATAGTATTCATATTGGTTATTATTATAGTGTAATTACATTATGTTGTAACGTGGACCAATAGGATAAAAGTAATTTAGATTTATTAGAAAGCTCGTGCTCAAGGATTCGAGAATATGCAGATAATTTGGCGTCATTCTGCATAAGATCATCTAGTGGAAAGATGTGTTTTCTTTGTTGCGGATCTGCAAGTCTGCAGAGAGTTAAAAAGAGCAACGATGTAGTATTAATCATTTTATGAAGACATAATCTACGAAGTTTAACACTGTGATAAGATATATTAATGTTTTTTGTAATAAATTGCAAGATTTTTAAAGAAGAGAAAAGTTGTTATTATTTTTTACCATAACAGCCTAAAAATTATTCTCACTCCGATGATACGGCCAGAGATAAGACTCGTTGCTCCAGAGTGCCGAGGCATACATCTACAAGAATTCTTCAAGATCGACATAAAAGATGTGAATAATTAATCATTCTATTCTACGCACCTTGTGCACAAATTTTATGTCGCAGAATCAAACAAATTACAAGAAGTTGTGGAAACACTTCATGTTCGTCATGTACCCAAAATGTGCATAACTACGTGAACCGAGGTTGTACGCAATCTGAAAGAGCCTTAGAAAACGGGCAGCGATTGGCTACGAATGGTACTATCGTGTGAACAAACTTTAACACGTTTAGAGACTTGCTTCTTATATGCTACTGGAGGGACTCCATTCAAAATCAATCAATATAAATAGCAATTAAAAAGTGAACACCGAAGGCAGTTTAATTTGACCGATTTCATGCGTATAGCAAATAGAGCGCAAATATCTGATTCACCTATGAGCGATCAAGAATTTATTTGCAAGTGACACAACATCTTTCAGAAAATATTAGGGTAGATCTGATAATAGCAAATCCTATAGATTTTTCAGATATAATATAATTGCTAACTGCATTTCAAACAACAGAAACGTATCGCAAAAGCAGTGTGCAAAAGTAGGCAGATAGTAGCAGAGTGAATAATGAAATAGAAATAATCAAGAAGGCAGAACAGCAATGGTCAAAACCTCGTGGATTTTTAGAACCAAAATTCGCCAAGGGAAAGGGGCAATACGTTACAGAACCAAAAGTCCAAAAGTCCAAGGGTGCCAGAATGTGCTTTCGTAACAATGCCACAAACTGAGGGTTAAAAAAACAATCAAGTTTCACCATTTCAGATCAAAAATGGGCTTGAACGTAGGCTACATGACGTTTCAAAGTTGAACAATGTTACTGTAAAGAACCATTCTGAGAATATTTCTGAAAATCCACAAGGAAATACAAACTTCAAGACCAGAAACATCGATGAAATCAAAAGCTGGTATATACTGAAAATGCTGATAATAATAATAATAATAATAATAATAATAATAATAATAATAATAATAATAATAATAATAATAATAATAATAATAATAATAATAATAATAATAATAATAATAATAATAATAATAATAATAATAATAATAATAATAATAATAATAATAATAATAATAATAATAATAATAATAATAATAATAATAATAATAATAATAATAATAATAATAATAATAATAATAATAATAATAATAATAATAATAATAATAATAATAATAATAATAATAATAATAATAATAATAATAATAATAATAATAATAATAATAATAATAATAATAATAATAATAATAATAATAATAATAATAATAATAATAATAATAATAATAATAATAATAATAATAATAATAATAATAATAATAATAATAATAATAATAAGTTAGTTACTAACACTCCCCACATGGCAACCTTGGCCTTCGGGGTAACCTCACCCCACCAAGTGATGACCGGACCCATTTCTCAGGTGGAGGCACCCAGAGGGCGGTGTCCATTACCTCCCATGATAGGGTGATAGTGAAGATGGCGGTGAGGTGAGAGGACCTACAGTTTTTACCGTGGACTCCGAACCACGTTGGGCATAGGGGATACTTCACGTGTGCTAGACAGAGGTGAAGGCGTGGATAGGGCCGACTTAAAATCGCCAACCCCAGAGCCGGGAATCGAACTCGGGACCCTTAGAACGGGAGCCGCGAACGAAACCACCGCGCTACCCCGGCGCCCATAACAATAATAATAATAATAATAATAATAATAATAATAATAATAATAATAATAATAATAATAATAATAATAATAATAATAATAATAATAATAATAATAATAATAATAATAATAATAATAATAATAATAATAATAATAATAATAATAATAATAATAATAATAATAATAATAATAATAATAATAATAATAATAATAATAATAATAATAATAATAATAATAATAATAATAATAATAATAATAATAATAATAATAATAATAATAATAAAGTAATATATTATTGTTCTTATTGTTATTATAAATCCACAACACACAAATGACACTCTTTGTAATGTAATAATAGATTCCGTTCTCAGTTGAGTGATATCACGGAGAAGTTGAAAAATATTGTTTAACAATTCTGATAAAAAAACAAGTATTGTATTTTTAAATTCCGCGAATATTTCGGCAAACAGTAGACCGACTTGCCAGGAACATTTTCAACATACCGTGTGATGATTGAAGGTGGAAACGAAAATACAATGGAAGTGCATTAGAGACATTAGCGTCAGTTTTATTACCTGCTTCTACCTTCTCGACCTGAGAACTACGTTCGCGCTTACCACTATAAGCAGAGATTCTTGTCTCTACCCTGAGTGAATACTAGCTGGGGTGAAAACCACACAAAGGACGTGAATACACAGACAGCAATTCCCACCAGAAGAGACACCGGGAAACGGGCTTCGAACCTGGTACATCAATGCCGAGTCAACCTGCAGGTATCATCATCTAAAATCACAGGCATAATTCCCGAAACGTCCCAATTAGCCCACACCGTCTCAATTATACCCTAATTAATTAGCTACAGATATATTTACTGCATATAGTGTGTCCTTACAATTCTATGGCTCTACGCCATCTAGATGCCTTTTGTGTCAGTTCTGCTCTAATATCCATATTTACTTTCCTTTTTAGCAGTTGCATCCCGTTGCTAATCTTGAAAATATAATTTCAACTACTATAAATCTTCTTTCATCTTCCTTCCTCAATATTCAATTTTCGCCGTCATAGAGTATGGCTGATAAGGCAATTTAGGAAAGCTTCTTTTCATACATTTCTTCTTCTTTGATCATATCGAGGGCTTTGATTTGAGAAACAACTAATGGTTCATTATTACGCAGTGAACTGTAGGTTTCCTTAACGACGATTTTTATTATTTTTAACATCAAACAGACGTTCCCTTCCTTATTTTAGGGGTTAGGTAATTATTCTGGTTAAGGTACAACTCCCAATTCCAACCAGGAGCCCAACACTGGACTCTTGGGCTAGGAAGCCAGAGCTCGATCGCGGAAGCTGTTATTAGTGTCTTTTTTATTTTTAATATTGTAATATTTATGGAATTATTTTTCTGACATGAAGTTTAGCAAACAGTTTGGTAAATTATATGATTGAAAACGCATTTTGATTACAAGGAGGGGAAAAATTATTGACGGTTTTGCTGAATTTCCTCATTAAAACCTAAAATGCTAAATGTTTCGGATTAATATTGTCTGCCAACGTACAAAACTGTGTTGCATTCGATTAAATTTCTGTATCCATTATTGTTTACTTTTCTTTCGCTTCCATATAGCGATCTGCTTCGTGTTAATAGAAAAATGCAGAAATTGTTTAACTGTGAGCCTTTTTATAGGTCAAAGAGAGATGCATAAGGCAGAAATGTAATTCAGAGTTTAAAATGGCTTTGAAGTACCATACTCGACATGAAACAATATCCGTTAACACTTCAAAAGTGTATGAAGGACTTTAAAATTAAAACTGGAAATAACGAATTTCTAGGAAGGGTAAAATCTAAATAAAAAAGTTGATAAGAAATAAATTGTATATTTCAATATTATTTAATTTTTATTTTACTTTGTAGTAAACTACTGAACATGTCTTATCGTTTCCTAGTTATAGAAAATTAAAAAAAAGGGAATAAAAACTCTTACAAGCTATTTTCAGAAAATTCAGGATATACATTTAATTTGTTACGCAAAATCCTAAATAATACGTTATTTTAAATAAAAAAGAACATGATATAAAAATAAAAATTGTGCAAAATATTTTTAATCCAAAGCATAGTTGAGTTCGGTAAAAGGAGTCTCTTTTGAATATTATAAGGTAAATTAAGTCCCTCATAAACATTAAAGGTAGGTAAATTGAGTCCCTCGACCCTTAATTGCGACAAAAGTTTCCCTCCCACTTTGTGCAGACTTCGGACCGCGCAACTATTTAGCTGATTGGTATGGTTACAATTTTTTTCATGATAAAATCGTTCGTTTGTTGCAATATATGATTGAAAACACATTTTGATTCCAAGAAGGGAAAAATTATCGACGCTTGTGCTGAACTTCCTCATCAACATCTAAAATATAAGGTTTCAAAATTGCAATACCATATGTTTTAAATATTTTCATGACAAATGAAGTGTATACTTTGAATTTTATGGGAATATCCTAATAAGTGTTTTTCATTCTGGATGACTTGCATAACTGGTAAACCATAAGAGATAAACAAAAAGTTAATACACAACAATGTGTATCTAGTTAAAACACACAGTTTATAACAAATACAGTTTTTTGTGGGGTGAACCATTTCGGAATACTCCTTGTTACTTGTATTTACTTTTCTAATTCTTATAATTCTCTCAAATGGGAAGGAATGTTTTCATCTCTTGGCCATGCAAAAGGAACGATATGTCAATATCCTCACATAGTGACCAAATGTTTAAAGAATTAACTGTCACTAAAGCTATCTGTATTCTCTTATGATGATATACAAGAAAATTAACAGTAAGACAATTTCTGATACTGTTTATCTGGGTAAGAAGTATAAAGTAGTTTGTACAAGAGTATAAAAGAGTAGAGAAAGTAATGTGAGTACAGCACATCAGACCAAGTTTACAAGATTTGAATATCGCTTAAACCTTACTGTATTCCCAAATTGGCCTTGCTCCTCAAAAAAAAAGCAATAAGGTAATTTTCCTCTCGATTAACATTAAGTAGATATAGAGACAATGGTTTGTAAGAATGGTTTGTACAAGAATAGAGAAATTAACACATCAATTTTTAATTACTACTCATATAATAATTTGAACCGGGGAACACTGGACGATCACTTTTAGTCTTTAATCGTATTTTTAAATTAAATATTTTGAAAATTAATATGTAAGCCCCAAAATTTCTACTAAATCTTAGCTTAAACCTGAAATGTTTTAAAAAATATGCCCTCCTTTGTGCTTTCAAATAGTTGCTAACCTAAACAAAATTGGGTACATTTTCGTAAACACTATTGAAAAAGTATTGTCACCGAGGCATTCTTATGCGGCGGGACGCAGCCGGAGCGGACATCGTTGGCGCGGACAAGAAAGAAAGTGACAGTGCGGAGCTCTTCGCTTGCCAAAAGAAAGAAAGAAGGAAAGAAATAAAGAAGGAAAGAAAGAAGGAAAGAAAGAAGGAAAGAAGGAAAAAAGAAAGAATGGCTCCACATGTGTAAATCATTCTCACTCTCCTACCAGGTGTGGTAATAGACTTTTCTCATTTAGTGTGCATCTTTACTTAGCTGCAATTTCAAAATAATTGTTCTATAATAAAGAGCATTTTAAATTTCTGCAAATAAGACTTCAATTCTGCGAACCCATAAGGTCACAGTATTGTTAGTTATGTGTACTGTAAATGTTCAACCGAGTCTTAAAAAACTAAGCCTTTTTATCATCTCTGAACTTAAGCAAAGTAAAAAAAAAAATAATGTGAAAAGTTGTGTATTAAATTTTGTTAATTTAAACTTGGAATCAGAAAATCGAAAGATACCATCAGTTAGTAAGAATAAAACCTTTAATAAACGGCATGCGGCAATATCAGGAAGCACTCCTTGTCTCCCAGCTCATAATTAGTTGGATCACTGACGTGTTTTCTTCTCTGATTTCTCTCAAGGAATGCTGGCACGTCTCAGGTGCCTCTATTATTGTTTACGCTCCCTTATTGTGATATTTGAACCTTCAGAGATGTTCTTGAACGGCGTCAGTTTCTCAAAAAGTCTAATCAAAGCTAGCCAAGTCCACCTTGACGTAATTTAAAGCCTCTTTTGTTATTGGCTACGAGGTTCTTTGGACATTATTTATGGTAAGGTAATCCTTAGGTTTTCCTTTGCAGTAACCGGGTATAAAGTCTTGTTTAAATATACCCGCTGTAAGGGTTGTATATCCTCATTAATATACGCAGGTAGATCTCGATGAAGTTGTTGTTTTCTATTATATTTCTATAGATAAAACGGTTTGAAGCGCAGGGATGTTTGACAACACATTTGCCTTTGCAGTTGGATGAGAAAATTGCACTTCTGTGATTTGAAGTCGGCTACAATAGAATATGCTCTATGTCACGGATGTTGCTGCGTTAAAGGAACGATACTACAAGTGTTTATTTTGCGTATTGTCGCGGCAACGGGCATAAAAGATTCGGCGCAAATAGATAACAGACGGATAGTGTTTCACGGTAATAAAGAGCTTGCATAAGCAGTTAAAGATAGCGCGAGATAAAGGTATGCCGAAACAAACAAACTGAGATAAATGGCAATTTATGGTGACGTCTTGGTTGATAGAGATTATTCGGTTTCTTTATTTTTCCAGAAATATCTAGAATTTATCAATGAGGTATATAAGAAGGCGACTCGCCAAGAGTCAGTCGCGAGCAGTCGTAAGCAGTAAACAGCTGTAGAGTGTTGTTGTAAAGAGAGCTAATGTAATCAGAACGTCGTTTGTTATTGTCATCGACCTTGGTAGATTGTGGTGTGTATGTGACGTAATGTTGTTACGTGAGAATTGAACAGTGTATTTCTACGGAAATAAAGAACATTTGGAATATCTGCAATTCGGAATTTTAATTCTACGAACCCACAAAGTCACAGTATTTTCAGCAAAAGCTTTAGGTAGAATATAAGAGAATTATCGCTAAAAGTTAAGAATTACTTATTGTGCATTTAATGAAAACAAGAGCATACATTTCAACTATCCTATATAAACAAGTTTACATGCCTATTAGGGCCTAACAAAGAGACTAAGTTATATTTGCTAAATATTCAATGTAATGTTTAAAAACTATTTACAAAATTGGTAATTATACTGCATGCATTTCAACGTTCATGACAAATACCACAGTTGTATGAGCTTTTGGTAATCAATTATTCAGCAGCAGCTACAACGTCGTAAGTACAGTTTAAATCATGATTTTTATAAGCCAAAAATATAATCTTTAAGAAAGAAAGTGAAAGTGTATTGTTTGTTTTTCCATAATATATCTATTTCAATAAGGCTTACCTTGAAAGTGCATTAAAATGCGATATTAAATCCGAAAAATTATGTTTTCTGCTGAAAAAAAGGTTGCGGAATAAATTGGTACTTTAATTTGTCATTTTATTCAGATAATAACAAGAATTTTAGGATGCCTTCATTGAGAATTTTAACAGATACAAGAGAAAAATTGATGCAGTTGTGACAATTAAAACAATCAGACTATTTAAGGCCTGCGCAGAAAAGGGCGTTAAGAATTTCTAGCGGTTATTTGTAGCTTATTTCTGAATTATACAATTGTCTGGCAGTCACTTTTGTAACTAGGAAGAATATACAAATACTTGGTAGTTTTACTGCAAAAGAAGAATAAAATGCTATTTGATGAGGCTTCAAATTAGGTTGAAGGGTGTTGTGAAGCGTTACCAAGAACATGTAAACCAAAGAGGGGGTGAAGGCGGTAGCTGGGTAACTGGAGTGGAAGTTTTGGTGGATAACAAGTGCAGTTATCTACATTCCTTGAGAGAGCTACGAAAGTCGATATTACAAGTATCTGTTCCCTTTCCTCTTTATTTCTGTTTTGAATTTTTCTTGCCATCATTTTCATGCTAAAACAAGTTTATTATTTCTCCCAATCCAATTAAAGCATTTTAACTGGCATGTTTTGTCTAAAGGAGTTCTTTTGAAATAATGGATATTGTATTTATTATGATTATTGGTACAAATTAATAGAAGGTGAAAAAAACCATATTATCAAGTATAATTTTCAATCTATTAGGTATATGGAATTGTCGAGATAAAGAAGTACAAGAAATTTGCAAAACAAATTGTTCCTATTTGAGTTCATAATGTTAAACCCAACATAATAGACCAAACGACAAATGAATAATACTTTTGAATTGGAAACTGCTGGAGTTTAGAATCCATAATATTGCTTTACAAAGAGCATGTCGAGTATATTATAAAATACACGCAACGTGCTGGAGGTCGGCGTCGGCTTATCTAAACGGATAAGACGCGCGCTTACCCAGCGTATGTACAATATGTGATATCGTCAAATAACTAGAACATTCTGGATGTTTTGTTATCTTAAATGTTATGGAAACTTCGGACAGTGTATAAGCGAGCGTTCTCGCAAGTTGAGTTCTAACGGAGCGGGTCATGTGAAATCTAACGTGTGTTGACGAGTGAGCAAGTCAGCAAGCTAGGAGTGAGTGAGTTATGGTACGCCCTTCTCCAAGTGATTTTGGCACAGTGACTATGAAAATTAGTGAAGTGACAGTTTAAAAATTGGACGTTATAACAGTTCTATCAGATTGTAACTAATAATTAACACGTTTATAATTTTATAAATTGGATTTTTATAAAGCAATTGACGTATGCTGGCTTTGAATTACACTCTTGGCTGACCACAAAAATAAAAATATGACACCAATATTGAGTTTGAAAATTATATTCAATAACAACATATGTGTTGGCAATTGTAGAAGAATATTCAGGGCTGATTTGCCGCGGTCTATTGGAGAAAGATGGTCCAGTAGATTACGGCAAATTAGCCCAGAAGGTTATTCTAGAAATTATTACCATATTTAAAAGTGATCATTGTTCCCAAGAATTTTGAATGTCTGTATTATTCTCTTTTGGATAGGTAGAGCTAGACTGTAAAAATTCAATGCCATAGCCGGGATTTGAACCACGGATCTCCCAGTCTCCGTCCAGGTGCTTTTAACCATAGCTAATGTGATACCTTTCCAAACTTAAGGACTACACACGGCTAGTGTGAAAGAACAATTAATTTGCAAAATCTACATTCTTTGTATAGTAAGTTTTGCTTATCATTAATATTTTACAATTATACAAAACTGTAGAATATTAATTCTTATTGTAGACTACTTCAGAGACTATTTGCAGATAATTCTGGATTTGAAAACTATTAGTTAAGTAGATATCATAAGAGGATATTCAAAATCATCATAGATATATTTGGGTAAATAAAACATAACGAATTATTTTCCATGTATTATTTTTTTTAAAGAAAATCTACATCCCTGGTATAAGCTGAACCTTAATATCAAGTTTGGCACTATCAGAAATTTCTGTTTGTGCTGCGCTGCACACACACACACACACACACACACACACACACACACACACACACACACACACACACACACACACACACACACACACACACACACATATACATGCGCGTGCCTGCGGATGTATTACAAAAAGGCTTTTTCAGGTATCCTCAAAACATGTGAAACCTCTGCTTACTACTAAAGTAAGTAGTAAGTAAGTAGTAGAGAGGTAAGTATATGTTCCAAGTTCCTTTAACACTAAAATCTGCACAAATGGAGAATGTGTGGAAGGATGCTCAAATGATTTCGGGTGCACCAAATTGAGATTTACCCAGCTACTCACTCCAACGGATGTTAGAAATAACGTTTATTTTCTTTTGGGGGGGGGGGATTTTTATACATTTGTAATGACTGGATACTTCTTTCTTTTTAGAATTAACGAACCGGTCTTACCGACGCAACTCGAACCTTTTCAAAATTGGATGAGTAATTTCCTCTCCTCCCATTTTTGAGACATTATTGTATAATGACTTACAATAGCTCTTTTAAGGCGAATGTCCCTCTTTATCATTTATAATTATTAGAATAGCCCCGGCTATGCAACATATTTGATATTCATGTAAAGGGATGTAAAGCATCCACGGAACGTGTGATCTCCTTAACCTCTCTTTAACAGTCTTTCAAGCTCTGGAAATACTACGAAGCCTTTGGGGATGGGTGGGCGACTTAAAAATCATAGGTCGGAGTGGATCAAATGTTTAAGAACGGATTGGATTGTTTGGAGGGGATTCGGCACCTGGAAAAGACTGGTATTTTGTACCTATGCCCCAAGTGGAGCACCCTAGTGAGGGAGGATGAAGTGAGAGGAGACAGAGGGCGGCCGACCACAAGGAGTCACTACAGTACAAAGGGCGGGGTCCTTACAGTTTACTAGACAGAAACTCCCAGGTTGTCCAGGACAATCATCATCCTTACTACGGTGGCCCCGAAACAGTCACGAGGTCGGTTTCGAGGTCACAGGCCGCCACTCCAGAGCAAAGAAGACTTCAGAGAGGCTTGCAATAACCAGCATCCCTCAGCCGCGTTTCTGAATTGGCCCACTATGCCGGCTCAGAGATTGGAGTACGTCCCGGCGGAGGAGAAAGTGTTCACTCAGAGCATACCGTCCAGCCATGCACCACCGAGACTCCCGCTGACACTTTTCCCCTGAAAGAAACCACCAGATAAGAGATGAAATGAAACGATATGCATTTAACCTCCATAATAGAGGTGAAATGGAAGAACAGAAATTCGGGGGATGTAATTAACCTAACCACCATTTGCCTAGCAACCCGGGAAAACCCCTGAAAAAGCCCATGGATCAGGTAGGTCGGTCACTGAAATCGAACCTGGGCCTCCCGAATGTGGGCCACAGACGAAACCGCTTGAGCCTCGGTATATTTTACATAATTGCAGTAGATGAAATTTTAAATTTTCTATATCTCTTTGATCACAAAAGTATTCAATAATGTAACAAATGCATAGTTCTGTTAAATTTTCACTGCACGATCTTCTTGAATATCTAAAACCATAACGATAAAACTATTGTTTCAGGTCGGACACGGACAAAGATCTAATTAGTTAGTTACTAACACTCCCCACATGGCAACCTTGGCCTTCGGGGTAACCTCACCCCACCAAGTGATGACCGGACCCATTTCTCAGGTGGAGGCACCCAGAGGGCGGTGTCCATTACCTCCGATGATAGGGTGATAGTGAAGATGGCGGTGAGGTGAGAGGACCTACAGTTTTTACCGTGGACTCCGAACCACGTTGGGCATAGGGGATACTTCACGTGTGCTAGACAGAGGTGAAGGCGTGGATAGGGCCGACTTAAAATCGCCAACCCCAGAGCCGGGAATCGAACTCGGGACCCTTAGAACGGGAGCCGCGAACGAAACCACCGCGCTACCCCGGCGCCCCGGACAAAGATCTTGAATTCGGTACTTTCATGCCAAAATCGGGAAGTTTGGGATCCCTACTTATCTGCTGAACAACATGAAATGGTTGGTCAGTTACCTCTACGTCGCTAGTTCAATAGTAAACTCCTTTTACCAGCTATCGAGGGAGGGAGGAGCACATGTTCTACGGTCCATTAACTCCCCACTGCTTGCATGTTTCATAGCTAATCCACTGTATTCACTACCTCGAACTACGCCACTGAAAGCCTCACGAGGGTAAGAATAGAGGGAGAAAAAGTAATCTTCTCAAACGTAAAGCCAACTGCACGTTTACTCTTGGAAGTGTCGTGGATTTATATACTTTCATAGGCAGCTGAGAACAATTTGCCATGAGGAAGAGTCGGCCAACACTTTCATATTGTCAAGTTATCCAGGAACGTACCATAAAGGAAGCAAGAAAACTGACACAGGTGGGGACGTAGGTGACACATGTATAACCGTTATAATAAAGGGTTATGATCACATCGGGTGCTGCAGAAAAGTTTCCTGTGCTCTACTCCGACCAATGGCAATGTTAAAACATATCCCCTCTAAATCACTGGATGTTTTGCTGGAAGCTTAAGACGGCAATCTACTGCATCTGGAAATATCCTTTTGTGATTGATATCGAAGTGCAGAACAGATGTGATATTAAATTTGAATACAATTGAAATATATTCGTGTGAATTTAAAACTGAAAAAAATAAAAAACATCTGGAAGCAGAACAAAATATTTACGGTTTAATATATATATAAAGAAGGCGGGAGCATTTATACTTGTCAGTAAAATTCCAACTGTTCAGTTAAAAATATTGTTTTCGAGTAAAAGTAAACTAAAATAAAACTAACAGCGCGGCCTCTGCGTCACTCATCTATGCCATGCACCATGACTGGGGTGCTGTATTTTAGGGTGGCACGAGGTTAGCGCCTCCATTCATTCCTCGTGGTCGATGAATGCGGTCTTGCAGCTTAGAGCCATATTTCCCTTCAAGTAGTTCCTCACTTGCTCCTCAAAGGACCCCAGGAAGCTGAGTGTTCCCCGAACCAGATCTCTCAGGCTGGATGAGAATTCTGAGCTAAGTAGATGACCTGATTCTAAATAATTGTTTAAAATGAAAGTAACTCGAGGAAAAATTTACTATTTATATTAAAGGAAGATTAAGTTATTGGGTTCCTTCACATCACGTTATAAATTCGTAACGTTGCGAGAGATATTGCTTCCTTTCCTATATTCAGATATGAGAGAATTTTTTCGCAAAGTATTATTATAGTATTTATATAAACCACCTTACATATTTTAATTACTACCTTTCTAACTAACGTAATCACGTACATTATCACAGTCGTCACAATAGCAATAATAGCAAACGTCAAACGTAATGTATTAGAATTCCCTATATAATGGTAAAGGAAAGCCAATGTAAACAAACAAGACTGTTACACAGACTGTGAACTAGTGAACCCCATTCCAGATGTGCAATTGTGCCAACGGAAAATGACGTTTATGACCTGAGTTGTTAAAACAGCATATACCCACATAGAAAGATACAACGGAGGTTTTCGCATGTTACGGCAAAAGCCCATATATCATTGACCATAAGAGTTTTATTGAAGCTTGGAATAGGGCATGGTTCCTAAATCTCACATGTATATGATAGCTATTGCAATGCAAATACTTTCAAAGAAGAGCGTTAGCTTTGAAACTGGTTACTACTTGTACATGGCAGAGCGTTGAGGTGTATTGACCTTCATTGACACAAGGCTGCATTCGCTTATTATTTTGTTTACTACAACAGAGAAATATTAGTAAAGACGTACAGTAAGTGATGAAACACGATTGAACACTAGAAGCTCTCTGTCTGTTATGAAAGGTTATCCAATTATTATACGCAAATGTAAATTACCATAGCAGCTGTCCGCATTGTTGCCTGACACAAGGGGATTTTGATTTCCTCTTCTTTCTCTTGTCGCAATATTCAGTATTCAGTATGCTTTCTCGCGCTTGCTGATGTATACCATTGTTGTCCAGAAGACATGAATGGGTCTGAACGGAGTGTTCATAAACACGCCGTGTATGTGCCATAGGCTCTCATAAACAACTCCGTTGTTACAAATATTTTTCAATTCGGTTCCACGCTTTGCCATGTAGTATAAGAATACTTCAATTATCACTATAATTGGAGGACGACCGTGATTGTTTTTTGAAACGGTTTCAAAAAATAAAAAAAAATAAAGCAATAAAAGTTGCTTTATTACATATGCACTAGGCACTTACAGTGAACAGAGAAAGTATTGCATTCCACCCAATTTTTTGTAGATTTCAGTGGAAATCTGATTCTAAATAAAAAGGTAGTTTTTGGAAAAGATTCATGTATATGCGCATGAGTTCGTGAAGAGCACTATGAAGAGCATCATTCAAAGCTGTAAGCTCAGCTAAATAACAAACACGGTATTTAAGCTCAGTATCTTAAAAGGACGCTACACAAAGATTTGTAAGAAAATTCTCCCCATATCATTATCCTTTGCATTGGAAACTTTTCAATCTTTTTTCCTTAAAATATGTCTAACAATTTTGATTAAAATATCACATATTCAAGAAATGTTCATGACAGATGAAATGCATATGTTGAATTTTATGGAAATTTCCTCTTCATTCTAGATGACTTGCGCTTAACTGGTAACTGTAAGAGATACACAAATTCACAATAAAAGATATAGAGCTCGTTGAAACAGAATTTACGTTAAATACATTCTTTTAGGGGATAATACATTTGGGAGATGATCCTTTTTATTTGTATGAATTCTATAATAATTATACCCTTTCAAGTTCGAATACAGCTTCCTCCCTTCCTTCCTGCCTGCCTGCCTCCCTCCCTCTCTCCCTCCTTCCCTCCCTCCTTCCTTTCCTCCCTTCCCTCCTTCCTTCCTTACCTTCTTCCTTCCTTCCTTCCTGCCATCCTTGCTTCCTCCTTCCTCTCTCCCTCCTCCCCTCCTTCCTTCTCTCCCTCCTTCCCTCCTCGTTCCCTCACTCCTTCTCTCCTCTCTTACTTCCCTCCCCCTTCCCTCCTTCCCTGCTTCCTTCCCTCCTTCTCTCCCTCATTCCCTACCTCTCTCCTTCACTCCCTCCTTACTTCCCTCATTCCTTCTTTCCCTCCTTCCTCCCTTTCTTTCCTTTCTTTCTATCTTTTTTCTTTCCTTCTTTCCTTCTTTCTTTCCTTCCTTCCTTCTTTCTTTCTTTCTTTCTTTCTTTCTTTCTTTCCTTTCTTCTTTCTTTCTTTCTCTCTTTCTTTCTGTTTGTGACCGAATAGTTATTAAAGCAATGTAGAAAAGTTTCCATGGTCCAAAAGCCATTTGTAAAACCATCTCAAGGGAGGTTGAGCATTATCTGATTTATTTCCTTAATTCATTGTGTGTTATGACCTACCTCACTAAAGAATATTAATTAATCACTAAAGTAATCAGGACCTGTGAAATCCTGATGACCAATTGGTCCTTGAGGACCGAAGGCTCCCTGCAGCAAAAGTGCTATATTCTTCATAATATGGTATATTAACAAACAAAATACTAGATATAGCATTTCAGCTGGGTATTTATTTAGAAACGATAAAATTCAAACTAACAGGGAATTACCCGTAAACCCAAAGCTACATGACAGTGTAACCGCAGTATCAGACAGCGATTAGGAGGTGGCGAATTAATCGAAATCACGAGAATTAAAAAAGAAGATAAATTAATAAAAATGCTTTGCTAAATTAATATAAAATATTGTTATATTAATATGAAATTAGAATGAAATTAGAGTAATGATTAAAATAGCGGTTTAATTAAGAATAAGATGGGAAGAATATAATTTAAGACAACTAACATGCTAGAATCCATGTAAGGGAGAGAAAATATTTCTGTAAAATCTGAACACAAGTCGGGGAGACAGGAAGAGGTGACCGTTAGCCTCTTTGTTTAAGGAAAGGTTCAATGTCTGAGAACTATAACCAAGAATGTGTAGGAACAATAAGGTTTTCTAGATGCGGTCAAGCGTAAGACCTAAAAGGATTTACTTTGCTGAGGTGATAACGATGTATACCGTTACAAAGAGCCCAGGGTAGGCGTGACCCAACTCACGGTGGGATGTAACGTCAATGAGTTCGATGAGTTTTGCTAACCAATAAAGAAAAATCGAAATAAAATGAGAAACCAATAATAATGTAAGATTTGAGAAATGGGGAGAAGGGTGAGTTATTTTGGTCATGTGATAAGAGTTACAGTGGGGATCAGAATAAGGTACGAACTGAATCGCAGAGTAGACGAAAACTCACTTCAACAGTCATACTACGAGGGGAAAGATGTGTTAGTGCGCGTGAAGAAGAAGTAGTAAAGATTTCTAAGTCCGAAATGTAGGGAAGTCAAGAATAACGCAACCAGCGTAAGAGAAGCAGCAGAAGAAGTTTATAATAGCAAAGTATTCGCCGTATAAAGAAGTAAGAGAATTCTGTTAGGAAGTTTAGTAACAGGTGGTCGCCGCTACAAATCAATCTGAATCAACGAACTTAGTGAGAATTAAATTAAATCATTTTTGCAACGAACCAGTGTATTATTGAGACAACTGAGCAGCCAACAAACAACAAATCCATTTCCTACAACCATTCACCTGAGGATAAGAGATCTCATAGCTCCAATTAGAACCCAAATCAAAAGTAAACACCAACCAATTGAAATCTGACATGCGGGTATGCCGCAACAGGCGTTACAAACTTGCTATTTTGCTAATTCTATAGTATATTTTGTATGGCTTCCCTTTAGTATAAATTTAGCAGGAATGAAGAAATAAATGTATAATAAATCTTTGTCATTCAGCATTTCTCAAAGGGTATTTTAATCAAAGTCATTAATCATTTTGAAGAAGCAGCAACGGAGAAAATACCAAATTTTGTGAAATCACTGTTTGAGTGGGGATATTTTCGTGATAATCTTTACCTGACGTTCTCGAATATAAGAAATATAAGCACAACCAGATTTTTAAAGCGCTTTTTCAGAGATTCAGAGCAGCCCAAAAGTGAATTTAGGATCAATTATCGATATAAGCATTTTATGTAAATGTGATGCTTTCTTATAGGTAGGTTCTAAACACATACAAAAGTGTAATTACAAGGTAATATCAATAGAGAGAAGAATAGTGTCTTTTATTTATCAGTAGATGTAATCACAGATTATGGCAAGAAAACTGAAGAAAAATTAGTTAAACTATGATCTTTTTTTCCAAAATATTAAAATGAACAAAAAATACCAGAAAATTGTGAAATACATATTTTAAAGCATCTTATACTTTAAAGATTTGATACATGTTTACTTCACTAGTAAAAAGAAAGATCTTTGTATAGCGTTGTGCACATATAATACTAAAATATCTTTGAAATATAAGAACTTACATGGAGTTTATAGATTTTATCATTGCAAAACCTCTAAAAGTAGAAAAACAAGGGAAAAGGAGCTACTGGTTGCTTTTTCCTTGCTGAATACTACTTACAGTTCGCCAATAACACTTGACGTCACAGGATAAATGTTACATTTTTGTTTTGTTGATGACGTTGTCAATTGTCAGAATCATATCAGTGCTGTTGGTGTACCGGAATTTCGCCCCTCAGAAGTCTTTTTACATGCCAATAAATGTGAAGCTGTCGCTTTTAAGCACACTTAAACGCCATTGGTCTGGGTTGGATCTGAACCCGCGCCTATCAAAATGAGCTACTCAAACTGGTTAAAAATACTACGCTTGCTCGACATACTTGAATTAGATGTAAGAGTGATCTAGGTTTTATTCAGAAAACTGCTCACAGAATATTTGAAAAGTTCGCTTTACTACTGATAGAAATTATTCTAAAAGGCAGAAAAAGCCAAAAAAAGTAAATCTTACAATATATGACGGTATGGAAATGTATGGCGGAATATAAAGTTTTAATAAACTATGAAAGTGTTACCAATATGTCTCGAAATATGAAAATTATTTTGTTACATTACTGAATTTTATCTATTGTAAAATTTAAAAATGCTTCTTCCCATTATAACAATATATAGTTAACAATATACTATTTAATATTTTGCTTTTCTCGAGTTACAGCTTACGACGTCATTTTATATTGATTAAAACCTCCAGTGAGAACTCATGACTTCTGTTGGATTCCATTTGCTATTAAGGACGGAAGAGGGCACGGCAGTGTTCAGTCCACTTATTTCCGCAATCCGTCAAGCAACTGCGGTAATTAAGTGGGTTATTTAGTAGCCCATAACTCGCTGGTGTCAATTTGGAAGCTTGTTATTATCATGTTTTTGTAATGTTAACCGCATGGCAGTGTACAGTCGCCAACCTAAACACGAGAATTGTGCCTCCTGGAAGTATGTCGCGGTCATCTGTTGACCAACTTAGTTATTTTCACCGGGGCTAAGAAGTCTACAAAATAAACCGAAAATTCTTCAATCTCTATAATGCGATTCTTTCTTTCTCTTAGACAGAAGTTGATATCGAGGTATTACTGGAAATAAATTTTAGTGGTTACTTTGATAAAAAGGACGCATTTAAAAATATTATGCAAGTGTTGTGTCTAAAAGCAAAGTGTAAGATGAATATCAAATGTGATATTTAAATTTAGCTTCAAGGATGTAAGGAGATTTTTAAGAAAATACTCTCTCATACACTACCCTTTGTATGGAACATTTACACTAGTCTTTTAATGACGCTAATGACTTTAATTAAAATATTAAAACATTTGCATGACTAATAAAATGTATGTCTTGTATTTTCTGTAAGGTCGTAATTGTGAATATATGTTGTATACCATATATAGCGTAACTGAAAGAAGAAGACAAAATGTGAAAAATGTAGATATCATTAAACGTATGAATTATGTAAACAATTATTGCTTTCAATTTTTTAATCACTGTCATTTTTAAATGTCAGATCACCATGATTATGTTTCTTGAAATGCCTTACAGAGATTGGAATTTCAAATGAAGCGTATAGCCAACTGCTTTTTAAAGATTTCTTTGTTGCTCTCCACTACTGTATTACCCTTTACTTAATACGAAATGTGCAATGAAACCTTCGTGCAGCTTCTCATCTCAATTAACATAAAGTAGATGAACAAATAGGTTTTAGCGTGAATAATAATTTGCAGAAGAAAGTACAGCAGACAGAGAAAATAATATGAAAAGAAGACATTGCATTTTTCCTCAAAGTGATTATGATGAAAAATAAGACTCTTTGTTTCAGCGATTCCAGTACGAGGTGCGATCAAGTTGTAACACCTCCTATTTTTCAGGACTGGGACTAGATAAGAATTTCCGGTCTTTTTCTAAATACACCTGAACTCTTTGTGAATGCGTGACAGAGATGGCAGCACTGTACAGTGCATGGAACCCTAGTGACAGCGACAAGAAAATTAGGACTGTTTTTATACTTAAAATGGCGACGTTTTCATTGCAAGAACAGAGTGTAATCCTTCGTTTTCTCCATTTCCGTGGAGTGACAGCTTTTGAAATTCATCGCCAATTGAGTGAGGCTTGAGGTGATGGTACCACGGATGTGTCTAAATATGTGTTCCTGGTTGTGATAGTTCAATGGAGGCAGAACATCGTGTGACAACAAAGCAAGACAGTCACGGCCTCGCACCAGTCGGTCTGACTACATGATCCAGCGAGTGGAAAACGCTGTTTTGGAGGATCGCCGATTGAGCATTGCAGACATCGCTTCCAAAATTGACATTTCATTCAGCATCTTCAGGACACGATTCGAAGACGTTCAAGAAAATCCTCCTACCCCATACTATCCTTTGGATGGAACACTTTGTTCTGCTCAAGAAGGGCTCTAACGATTTTGATTAAAGTACCGAATATTTCAGTTACTTTTATGGTAAATATATAGATTGAATTTTATGGAAGTATTCTCTGAAGTCTTCTTCATTCTGGATGACTTTTACACAACTAGTATCAGGCTCAGGTGACCTAGCTTTCGAGCGACCCTTTAATTCCCATTCGTCACAGACACACGCTTACTGTATAATGAGTACATCGTAAGAAATAGACGCAATCTTACCACATAAAAGATGTATAACTTATTATAACACACAATTTATGTAAAATAAATTTCTTACTGGCGTGATTAACCATTTATTTCTTGTTATTTGCAGGAATATTGTAATATGTATTATTTTCTCAAATAGGAAGCTGTTATTTCTTTTATCTCTTGGCCATGCAAACAGAACGAATTTTCAGAACCGTCTTCATAAAAGATTTGACTCTCACTACATTTCTACTCTATTCCCATATTCGATTGTACCTATACGAAAATTAGCAATAGGAATATTTAAAATTAATATGAAGTAGATAGTTTAAGATATACTTAATCTCAAAATAAGTAACACCGGTTTGTTTATACGCACGATGCAGAAGATGGACATAACTGTTAGGTCTGTTATTTTGTTTGTTAAATGAAGTATGGTATATGTAAGATGCTCTACTTTGTAATAGTCTCACGCTCTTATCAGCAATACTGTGATATTTTCAAAAGAGACACCAGTATCAATATATGAATAATGATAGAATAAGTTGGTTGGGTAATTTCACCAGAAAGCAATGGAAGGTAGGATTAGAAAATATATGGACAAATCATTCTTAACATAATATATATACAATACTAAATATACAATACTAAATCAGAAAGCTAATCAATAACAATTACATGGAATACTTTTCCTTATTTGCTTGCAAATTATCTCGGTTAGTAATTAAGTTGTAGTTTGTTCTTCAATGTTGATGTTGATAATATAATAATAATAATAATAATAATAATAATAATAATAATAATAATAATAATAATAATAATAATAATAATAATAATAATAATAATAATAATAATAATAATAATAATAATAATAATAATAATAATAATAATAATAATAATAATAATAATAATAATAATAATAATAATAATAATAATAATAATAATAATAATAATAATAATAATAATAATAATAATAATAATAATAATAATAATAATAATAATAATAATAATAATAATAATAATAATAATAATAATAATAATAATAATAATAATAATAATAATAATAATAATAATAATAATAATAATAATAATAATAATAATAATAATAATAATAATAATAATAATAATAATAATAATAATAATAATAATAATAATAATAATAATAATAATAATAATAATATATTATTATTATTATTATTATTATTATTATTATTATTATTATTATTATTATTATTATTATTATTATTATTATTATTATTATTATTATTATTATTATTATTATAAATACAAAAACTGAATTATATAATGTCTATTATTAATATACTTTGAAAGTATTCACTAACATAGGTACTTAAGTGGTGTCTGGCTTAAAAATAAAATTGGTATTCTTTTGAATATTATTTTATTAATTATGCTTTATCTTCACATATACACACTTAAGAGGTTTATTTTCTAAAATTACCTTTATGGAAATTCATTGAGTTTCAAAACACATACTAGAAATCTCGATTACGAAAGACACGCTACTTTCATCCAGAGCAAACTTAATGGGAGTAATTTTATAAGCAAGTAAGGGAAGTTATATATATATATATATATAGCAAAATCTCCAAATTTTCTTCTAGATTATATACTATTAATCCAGCAGGATACTCAATAAAATTTATATGTAATACTTTTTCTCATTTATTTGCAAGTTTTTTTTACCCTTAATCTGTTGAAATGCGGAGTAATTTCTGATAAATGAAATCACAATGAGGGTAGAGCTCTGGGTAGAATAGATGCTTGCTCCCCCTAATATATACAAGTGTTTTTAGAAATAAATGAAACATTATCAACACATTACTTTCTAAAGATGAAAATTACAGATTGTTGCTTTTCCATCTTAAAAAACTAAATGTGATACACTCACATGACTTTCTCTGAAAATTGCAAGTTCTGTCTGCTTCTACCTCACACACACATACAGACACCACACACGCACACGTATGCGTTTTATGTATATGTAGTGTTCACATAAAGTAGTTAATTTATTCAGGTTATCTTTTTATGTATTTTTAATTTACTTAGGAATGGTTTGAATATATGTAAATCTGTTTATTAATAGTCTTAGATGTTACAACAGTTATAACTCTTGGAAAACATATTCACGCATTTATTTGTGAAAAGAAGCTGTTGTAGTGGAAGCAAAGGAAACTTTCTAGCTTGTCCTTCACGTGACGCTTGAAATAGGATACAAAAATTAATCAAAAAGCTACATATTTATATAAAAATCCAAATATACATTTTATAAGCCATGCATATACGAGTGTACTAAACATATGTTGTTTTAATATAAATCATAGCCATTATTCAGCAAAGAAAAATGACGAATACTTTTATATTGTGACTTTGTGGGTTCGTGAAATAAAAAGTCGAGGTTACAAACACAAAAAATTGCACTTTATTTTCGTAGCAATACACTGTTCACAATTACAATTTAATATACACAATTAGTTGGTTTTCCAATATCAATCTACACGTACGCTCGACGCTACTTACACAACGCACGCCATAAACAACACTACTCTCAACTGACTGTCGCTTCCGGTATCCATCAGCCCCGAAGTTTCTCGATTCTCCTTTTATGGAGGGGGAAAACATTCTCGAAGCTTCGTGCAACTTCGAGCGGTAAGAGGAGGGGTAAACGAAGACCCACCCACCCCTCCTGTCTCCCCTCCCTCCGCCGGCCTACATTTATTGATCGGCATCGTGGGCTTGCCGTTTGGGTAACACTGCTCCCTCCTCAAGGCTGCTCGTCCCGAACAGCGCCATCGTAGCGGGCCAGGCGATCCAGGTGTACCACCACATCCTTCCTCGGGGCACCTTCTGGATGCGGTAGACCACGTCGTTAATCCTCTTCACCACCCGGTACGGTCCTTGCCATGGCTGCTGAAGCTTCGGGCAGCGTCCCTTGGTCCGGGTAGGGCGGTACAACCAGACCAGGTCACCTTGCTGGAACCCTTGGCTGTTGGCTTGCCTGTCGTATCAGGTTTTCGTGCGGTCGCTCGCCTTCTGGATGTTCTGGCGAGCCATTTCGTGCATGTCGTGGAGGTGGTCCACCAGGTTCTCCACATACTCGGTCGCTGCCTGTCTCACTCCCGGAGAGCTACCAAAAGCCGGGTCACAGGGGAGGCGTAACCCTCGGCCGAACATTAAGGTGGCTGGCGTGATCCCCGTGGTGTCGTGTGTTGATGAGCGGTAGGCCAGTAAGAACAGTGGCAGCTTGACGTCCCAGTCTCGCTGATGGCTGACCACGACCTTCCTCAAGTGTCCCTCTAAGGTCTTGATGTACCTCTCGACCATGCCATCCGACTGTTGATGTAGAGGTGTTGTGCGGGTCTTGTTAACCCCAAGTCTCTCTAGTGCCTCCTTCATCAGGTTGGACTCAAAATTGGTGCCTTGATCACTGTGCAGCTCTAATGGCACCCCAAATCGGCAAAACACTTGCTCCACGAGGCAGTCTGTGATTGTCCTTGCCTCTTGGTTCGGGATGGCATACACCTCCGGCCACTTAGTGAAGTAATCCACGACCACCATCAGGTACTTGTTGCCTCGGTCGGATATTGGGAACGGTCCAGCAATGTCAACGGCGATCCGTTCGAATGGCGCTCCGACGTTGTACGGTTGCATGCGACCCCGGCTCCTAGTCTGGGGACCGCGACTCGCCGCGCACACGTGACACTGACGGCACCATCTCTCAGCGTCTGCTCGGAGCCTCAGCCAGCAGTAGCGCTGCCGTAGTTTGTCAATCGTCTGGTTCGCTCCCAGGTGTCCCCCTGAAGTATCGGCGTGCACTTCTTCCAAGACTTCCGGAACCTTACTCCGGGGAAGTACCAACTGTTCTCTCTGCGTCTTTCCATCGGGTGATTCCCGTACCCGGAACAGCATACCCTCTCTGGTCTTCAACGAGTCCCACTGGGCCCAGTAAGACTTGTAGGTGGCGCGCCTCGGTGCGACGTCCGCCCAGGTTGGTCTCGTCCCTGCCTCCACTTCCCTCAAGAGTGGCCCCAAGTCTGCGTCCGCCAGCTGCTCCCTCCTCAGGCCTGCGCTATCTCAGCCATCCGCAGGCACTGTCGTGACTACTCGAACTGCTGGGGCACGCTCCTTCTCCTCCACTCTTGTGCATTGGCCGCACTCTTCTGGACAGGGTCTTCGGGACATAGCGTCCACGTTAGCGTGGCTCTTCCCTCTACGATGTTCCGAGGTGAAGTCGTACTCCTGCTGCCTCTGGACCCAACCTGCTGTCTGGCCTTCTGGTCGCGCCGTCACCATCACCTCGCTCCTCGCGGGGACAACCACGTCTTCGTTCAAAACGACCCTGCAGATTCCAAGGTGCTCTTTGGGTTGACGGAGAGTAACCTCTTCTCCGTTGAGCCGCAGGACCTTTCTGCCGACGTCGAAGGCTGCCTCGTGGCTCCTGAGGGCATCCAGTCCCAGAATCACCTCCTCAGCCACCTTCGCCACGAACACCCACAGACGCACGGCACTCCGTCCCAAGTTCAGCTCCAGCAGGGCCTCCTTCTCCACAGGCATAATGTCGCCCGATGCCGTCACAAGCTGGTATGGTGGCTAAGTTTCTTCGTCGGAAAACCCTTCGCCACGTCAGGTCTGATGATGGTCACGGCTGCCCCGGTGTCCACCAGCACGCGGCACGGCTTTACTCTTACCCTGCCGTCCGCGATGAGTTTTCCATCCATCCGCCGGCTGACGGGGCGGATTGTCACTCGAGGGGATGGTGGTAATGGCGCCGACGTGCCCCTCTCCACGCCGGGCCTTACTCGTTCTTCCGGCCGCTCTTCCTGGTGTGGGCAGTCTCTCTGCAGGTGCCCGGGCTGTCCACACCCCCAACACAGGCCACTAGGTGTTCGTCGGCGTCCCTCAGCTGGTCTTCTGTCACCGGCGTAACGGACAATCCGCGTTCTCGACGTCGGGATAGATGCTACCTTGGCCGCCTCCATCCTTAATGCCGCTGTCAGCGTCTCGTGGATGGTTTTATAATCGCCAAGCATTAGGCGCTGACGAATCTCCGTGTCCCGTACCACGTCGACAAAGTTGTAGGCGGCTTCCCGGGATACGAACTCCAGTGGCAGGTCAACCAAGGCCTTGCTAGCCAGCTGCTCGATCGCTATGGCGAACTCCTGCAGCGTCTCCCCCGGCTGCTGTGACCTTGCCTTTAGTTGGCTGCGGTACGCTGCGGCTAAGCGGTGGTTCCCGAAACGATTCTCCAGGGCCTCCCAGATGTCCTTGGGCGCCGCCGTTGTCAGCACCGCGTTTAGGACTTCCGCGGCCCATCCCTGGAGGCTAGCTATTAACTGTGTGGCCTTCTCCTCCGGTGACCATCTGTTGTGCTTGGCCACTGTGTCGAACTGGCGGCGGAAGACCTCAAATGTTGACGCCCCGTCATATTACGGCGGTTTGACGAGCGCAGATGTTGTGTCGCGTCCCGGCGCGTTGGCCTTCAAATCCTTCAGTTTCCTGCCGACGACGTCTTCTACTATGGCGTTCAGGGACTTGACGCTGCTGTCGGCCTTTCCCTCCAGGTCGTCAACGCGGCTCGCCAGGTCCTCGTCCACTTAGCCCATCCGCTTGCCCAGCTCCGTCACGTTACCCCTCACGCCGGCCAACTGTTCTTCAAACTTCACGGCAAGGGCCTCGTTTGCCACTTTCATCTCCGTGGCCAGGCTGTCGTTCGCTGCCCTCATTTCTGTGGTCAATTCGGTCTTTATATGTTTCAACTCCACGGCCAGGTTGTTATTTGCCGCTTCTGTTTTTGTTGTTAACTCGTTCATCTTCTGCAAAATCTTTTCCAATGCCGCGTCCATGGCCGTAATGTTCGGTGATGTTATCACGTCCCGCTTCCTGACACCAGTTGTGACTTTGTGGGTTCGTGAAATAAAAAGTCGAGGTTACAAACACAAAAAATTGCACTTTATTTTCGTAGCAATACACTGTTCACAATTGCAATTTAATGTACACAATTAGTTCATTTTCCAATATCAATCTACACGTACGCTCGACGCTACTTACACAACGCACGCCATAACAACACTACTCTCAACTGACTGTCGCTTCCGGTATCGATCGGCCCCGAAGTTTCTCGATTCTCCTTTTATGGAGGGGGAAAACATTCTCGAAGTTTCATGCAACTTCGAGCGGTAGGAGGAGGGGTAAACGAAGACCCAGCCACCCCTCCGGTCTCCCCTCCCTCCGCCGGCCTACATTTATTGATCGGCATCGTGGGCTTGCCGTTTGGGTAACACTATGTGGAGAGTAGTTTGATTTGGGATGTTTCCTTTTTTCTTTTAAATGTCACATCTTTGGAAAATACTGAACCTAAGTACTCTCACAAGTGGTTATTTATTCAAATTTTTTATACGCACCAATCACACATATACACACAAATACGTGAACCTTACCCCCTCCCGAAATGTGTTGATTTGTTAAGTGTAGCTTAAAATATATATTTCCAGTACATTTTGGATGAAATGCAGTCAATTCTTTATCTGCTTCGATAGAGAAAATGCGTTACTTCTATAGACTCTCCATTTTAAACAAAGGATTTTTTCTAAACATGTTCTGTTTAAATTCAGCGTACTTCGAAATGCACCGTTCTAGTGAAATCTACATGGCATTTTCGGATCAAATGCACTGCACTTTGCATTAATTAAGTGAAAGTTTTGTTGTAATGCTGTTTAATGCCTTTATTAAATTCATAGTTATATTTAAATGGTCTACAGCAACAAATAAATCCATAGAAAATAAAAATATTAAATAAATAATCATAACTCCTAATTAATATTTGTAACTTTTAATTGGTTTGGTCATTCAGAGTTTATTCATGAAGATAATAAGCACTGCATGTTACATTTTGCAAACCACAGAGATCGCTCTCACGGTGAAAAAGACGCAACTCTAGTAAATGTTCCTTTATGGTTTTCAGTACTGCTAATTTGTAGACATTTCAACTAAATCTCCTGAAATTGTAACATATAAATTTTAAATATAATTCTAAGAGAACATTACTTTTTATAGGTCTATGCAGGTATCTAATTTCTCAAGAAAATAAGTTTCAAAATTTCAGAGTGGATTCTTAGTGAAGATATCGTTATTTACCCATAACGAATATTTACGTTTTTAATTTTGGATATTAGTGCCCAAATTTGATTCTTTATAATCAAATATTACATATGCATTTCACTACAGCTTAACTTAGGAATATAAGCTTATTTAGAGAACTTATGACTTTTTAAAAGAATCAACTGCATACATAACTAAAATCATAAGTTAAAATAGGCTTTATGTTTAAAAAGGTACGTATCAAATAACGAATAGTAAAATCCGAAAGAAACACAGTAACATGTCATAATGTGGATCATGTCAAAAAGATCAAGAAGCTGATATTAATAGAAATTAAAGTTTTACATTTTACGTTATATTTATACACTCTTACTCAGTGATCGCAGCTGGACATTTCAAGTTAGTAGAAAGCAAACCTGCAAATAGATCCTACTTCTGGAATTTTTAAGAATTATTTTCATAAATTAAAAAACAAAATACCCAAGGTTTGTGGAATTCAGAATCAAGTATTCTTGAATTCCGCGTCTGCCTGGCAGATATTTCTTATATTGATGTGAATAAGATTCATAAATACTAAAAATAAATAGTCACACTAATATTTTATGTAATTTTTTTAGCGAAAATTCCTGTCTACTTAACATTTCATCCGCGTTAAAGCTTGGAGTGGTTTCAATTAATTCATACTGTGGTGCAGCAAACAGACCTTTTTGTGTTACTGATCTAACCCGTTTTGGAACATCAACACAGGTTTTCTCATTGGTACAGTTACTAGTGTCCCTTGTGAAGCGACCGACACACATTACAGTGCAAAGTTGAACTGTTTCAGTTGTGGCGAAATTCCTTTGCAAACCACATAGGAACGTGACACAGTTCTGTTCGAAGAAAAAGTGTTCTGTACTGCAAGCTTTACGATAAAGATAGGTAGAAAATTTAGAACTTGGCTTATATGACAAGGTTCGATTTACGAAGCAGCTGTCTTCTCTAACGCTTAGGTATACCTAAGTAACTAGGGCACCAAATTCACACTGTAATTTCCCATAGGTACCCGTTTTAATGGGACATCTCAGGCTTATTCATTCATTTTTATTCATTCATTCGCTCTCTGATGGCAGTGAACTGAGTGGATTATCTTAGTGCACATTAAAACCTTCGTCCTATTATAGTCCTCAATTGCCGCTAAAATCGATGTCTACATTTTTAAATTAAACTTCATTAATTTCTTAGCTACATTCTTCACTGGCTGGATTAGAGTTCATTGTTAGCCCGCTTCCATCCATAGAATTTGATTGATACCTAACTTGACGAAACAGAGACAATGTTTTCTCCATGAGGAGTAAATCACTTGATAGTAGCTAGTTTCACTTTACTGCTGTGAATACTTTAGTTGCTACATCCATCTAATTATAAAATGGACTATACTTATTGATCTATAAAGCAAATCGTTTCAAAATCCATAAATTGTGGAAGTAAATAAAAGAAACAGGAATAATTTAGAAGGCTGAGCTACAGCATGTGAACCAAAATGTGTTTAGGTGATGCAATGATATGAACAACACTTTAATTGATTAACCAGATGGAGGCTGCTGACTACAGCAGTGCTCCTAAACCAGGTAACCCAAAGAATTTTACTAATGTAAATAGCATTGTACAACCAAGTTATGCTACTGTTGCTCAATCCGCTCCCAGTAAAGAACAGGCCATATAAATAAATGCGCATGAAGAGTAAACCCTCAAAGACTATATCCTTGCTGTTGGCAAACTTACATTACCAGCTAACCTACAGTTTGCATCACACATTTCCAATAGCAGAATCTGCATATTCTTAAATAGCAGAAAGGCAGCTGAGGAGCTAAATAACAAGCACAGAAAAATAAAAATGAAGGATTTCACTCTGGATTTGCGACCACTGATCACTGAAGATAAGCGCGTAATTCTCTCCAATGTTTGTCCGGTTATACCTAACCAAATACTTATAGATGCGCTATCACAGATCGTTGTTAAAGTCATGTCATCTGTAACACACATACGTGCTGGGATTTCTGAGCCAGGGGTTTCACATCTGCTGAGCTTCAGACGACAACTATGTGTCACCAAACGATCTAGATAAACTCCCAGAGAATATGCAGATCCTTAATGGAGGCACGAATTATTGGGTTTATAGGTCATCTGACTGCCCAACGTGCTTCATATGCAAAAAAGAGGGTCACTTAGCTAAAGAGTGCAAAACACAAACACATACAGCTAACCTAAGCAACCCTCCAAATATTTCTGTAGAGAATTTCCCTGAGCTACGTAAGCAAATTACCAACACAAAAGTACAGATACAGTGAAACACCGAGGAAGACATAAGGGCTCCTATGAAGTGGGTGTCACTACATCAACTGCAGTAGCAGAGCAGCCTCCAGTTAGGGCTAAACGATCGCTCTCCTTCGCAAGTAGCAGTAAAAATACTGTGACGTAGACGGCGAACTCGCGTTGACGATCGATAATGCGGACTGGAGGTGGCGGGGGGGGGGGGGGGCGCACCGCGCGAAGGTGCTCGAAGGCTCCAGAATGATTTCCCCCTCCATAATGGAAGAATCCAGTTAATTCAGTGGAGGACGTCGCGGTGTGCGGACGTGTAGCCAGTTGAGTGAGTGACTGTGAGCCGGGCAGACGTGTAGTTGAGTTGAGCGGACGTGTAAAGACGAACTGGCAAGGTTGAATGGTGTAAATTAAATTGTAATTGTGTACATTAAACTGTAATTGGAATAAGGTGGAAATAAAGAACATTTTTGAGTGGTGAAATTGGACTTTTCATTTCACGAGCCCACAAAGTCACAATACCAATGACGAAAAAGATTCTCTCTCCGATTTCTCGTCAGAACAACCAGACCCACAATCAGAAGATGACTGTGACACAAGGAAACAACCGCCCTTCAGTCTTAAACATTCATCCAAGAAGCCCAAAACCAGTGACAGAAATATCTCTATTAGTAAACTAATGTCACCTGTAAAACAACTGATAGGAAAAAGCCTAGGGATTTTGCCCTTAGTTTCACACAGCTAGTAAGCTTATTTGAAAACATTGTAGGAAAGTTTGATGTGATACCCATTGTTCACGACTTCACAAATGACCTTGAGGGTCTAGTCCTAGCCACGAGGTAGCTGTATCCATTTTATGAAGACCGCTGCATTAAAGATAGAAGTTCCAGGTTAGAGGCAAAACTCGTTACTGCTATGGAAAGTAAGGAAAACAGTACTTCTGACTGTGCAGTAAACAGTAAGCTTCTGATAGAGCAGTAAGCTCCCTTCTGAGGATTCTGATTCCATGTTTGCTTCCATTGCATTTTGAATTGCCTGCTGAGGTGGTTTATGGAATCTTGGTAAGGAATCATTCGTTGTGCTTACATTTCTGTAAACTGACTAGCTTCTTTAGCAGCTTTGTCTGCATCTGCATTGTCCTTCATTCTACAGTGCGAAGAAACCCACATAGAGATGAAGGAATTAAATTATCACTATCATTTTCGTTTTCGCTGTTTTTTCTTCTGTTTTTAAGTAATGTTTAAATGCCTGCCTTTTCTACGTACTGCAATACAAGCGCTGGAACCAGTGATGTGTGAAATGAAATACAAGAAGTGTTGGGAAAGGCAAAGCTCACATTTGCAGGTATGAATACTGAGAAAAACAGCTCATTCGAGAACGGTCCTGGTGAGATTTGAAATGCAGACTTCCGATGCTTTAATGAACTTGGCTACCTGTGTCAGTATATGTTTTCGTGTTGTCTTGCAAGCTTTTGACGGAAGCACTGTTAATAAATCACTTTATAGTACTGTTTACTGGACTTCTAAAACTGCAGTCTCTATATGTGAATGTTTCAGTAAACGTTTAGTTGCCGGAAAAATAGGAAACAAAACAAAAAATGGTCGAATTGTTTAAAAACAAGAAAAAGAGAATTTGGAGTAAAAAAGCAATGTATTCCTCTATCTACTTCATATTAATTTAAAAATACACACTTTGTAGAAATTATCTTACATATTTCACTGCGTATACAGTTTCGCTATCTCTGGCCTTTGCCATGATTTGTTTTTATTGGGCGCTGATGACCCTAAAATATGCATCTATCTAAGAGTAATGGGGAATACAGTAAGTTTTAAGCGATAGTCAAATATTTTGAGAACCGTCTATACTCTTTGCATGTTCAGGACATAGAAAACAATTAAAGACTTCCTATTTAAGAAAATTATTACTAAAAATTAAAAACAAAATAATAAGGAATATCTATAAGTGCGTCAACTTCACAAAAAATTATTATACCATGTTTTAACGTTATCTACATTTTATTTTGTCTCCTAAGTTTTTGTTTATTTCTTACGTTTACTAGTTAAGCAAAATTCCTTCAGAATTAAAAGGACTCCAGAGGCTTAATGCCTATAAATTCAAGATATATATATATATATATATATATATTCATTTGTCATGAAAATATCTTAAATTTATCTTATTTTAATCTTTAGAGCCGGGTTAAAGAATATTAACTATGAATAACCAAAGATGAGATGGCTACTTGCATAGAAAATGTTATCTACATATATGTTAATTCTGCTTGAAAAATATTAAAAATTAAGCGTAAGACGATAGAACTTAAAATTTAAAAAATCGATTATATTTCATGTCTGCAACAATATCATATAATAGTTTGAGGATTAAATACATTTTAACAACTGTGGTTAAAATACTAATTACATGGAATGCAGCTTCCCAAGCTTCCAGAATGAACAGGAAATGGATTTAAACACCACACACACACACACACACACACACACACACACACACACACACACACACACACACACACACACACACACACACACACACACACACACACACACACACACACACACAAACACACACACATCTTCGATACAAAATGCACACTCACTTGAAATAGTACACTCAAGGAAAATTATTCGTCGTCACTGCCAAAGCCATTTTGGAGGGAATATAAACTAACAGAATTTTCTGTGTAAATACGAATATTTGTCTAAAAATCTATGCACCAGCCAGAACATAGCTGTCTAATGAAATCTGGTACTCATTCAGTTTCTTTTCTAGTTAGGTTGCTCAGCGACTCACAGCGGTCGTAGACATTAAATTTTATCTAAATTTTATTTTCTTATTTATAGTGCCCATCAAGGGCAAGGGCCTCCTATTAGAGGGGGGCTCGTTAAGCGTATCTCACGCGGTGAGCTATGCTCGGTAGGGTGTTTATTTGCCGCGTTAGTGTGACATGTCAAGAATTTTGTGTCTGTGAATCTTCATTTATCTGTTGTATACATTCACTGCACTACAATAATTTTCATCGCACTTGGAGCAACCTTGATAAAATCCCCCAGAGGAATGGAGTGGCTGAAAAGGCGCTATCAAATATCCAACACAGCCTTACGCCTTTAGACGTTTACCTACATGAGGTTTCATATCGGGCAAGGTTACCCACACTATGTTACCTAAAAGCATTGATACATCCTGTGCAGCAATTCAGTTGTACATGTTAGAACATACTATTTGTGGCACTGTTCAGAGACATCGGTTTTGTTTGACTGATGGTGGTGGATATTTCGGCTACTTCAAGTGGACATTAAGTTATTTCTTCAAATTGGAATTTTTATTGCAATTTATTACACAGCTATTAATTAAACAGTGTATACATTTTGGACACTTCCGGTTTTATTAATCACTTTAAATAATTAATAACCAACATCGAAGTTTCATATTTAGAGAAATATTGCTGTTCACGTTTGTAAGTATATTCCGAGAGGTAACGGACCAGGCCATCCACTTCTCATATTCCGTACAACACTATTATTGGACATACTCAGCTTATGATTAAGAATTCTTGAGCTTCTGAAGAAGAAAAAACGTGTCATCATCCCGATTAAGTGTTACAAGCACTTAATCATGATTCCTAACTTTCTGCGCATTAAAAACGTTGATAGTGATTATCATGTAAGAATGTATAGCGTGGTTTGTGAAAGGTGCGCCTGTGAGGTGAACGGCCTCGATAAAATTCCTTTCTCCTTTTCCAGTGTTTCTTTTCATCTTGGTACTCTTACTGTGACCATATAGTTATGCAGCTCAGATATCACTGTTTAAGTTTGTGGAAGTACCATTTTTTTCCGAAAAGGATAATTGTTTTGTCCCTAGCCTTTCTTCATATTTCAGATGCACTGACGTTGCTGTGTAGTCCAAAAAACGACCGCCCCTATTGTCCTACATTATCTTCAAATTTAATTCCACCAGACCCATCTTTTATAGCTTATGAAGAAACTGGTCTAATATTTTAATTTGGTGATTGTTAATAAACATCTTTGCTGTTGTATTTGGCCACTACTGCTACTACGACATTTAACTCTGCTTATCAAGTTAATCATTTTCTTCATATTCTTGACTATGAATCAAAATATGATTGACGTCCTCCGATGTTTTTCTATAAGTTTCCGGAAGTAATTGCTCTGTTCTGAGTATCTCAGTTACATTTTGGCACAAATGTTAGTCAATTCTTTTGTCTCCTTTCTGATGGTTAATATGGTCAGATTATTAACGATAATTAAATCGATGCTTCAGGTCAGAAATTACAGATGGTATTGCAAAAAGTGCTGTTTGAAGTAACTAATGTAATGCAGGAGTGTAATTGTTTTATTAAGGCATCATATTTAACATTTAATTCGTAAAAATGCATAAAGGAAATTAAATTACATGGCTATATACTTTATATTTGGGTTTTCAGTCAATTGAAAATTTGGATTGCAATTTAAGTTGTGTATCATAATAACTGTATGATCCTATACAGAAGTGAATGAAGTACTGAGAAGTAAATAATCATTTACATTATTACAGCTATTGATATAGGCGAGTTAAAATATGTGAATAATATACGTCTTACAATTAATGTAAGTAAAGCATGGCGTATAATAATTAAAAGTGGAGTTATTTATATAAAACTCTCATAGAACTCATTTAAACTATAAAAGTAGTTTTCAGATGAAATATCTTGACTGATAGCTTAAGCTTGGGCATTGGAGATGTATCTTTCACATAATAAGGTGTAATGTTATGTTTTAAGAAACGACATTTAATAAGTTTCTGTATTTTATTTTGATGATGACAAAAATGATGGATTCGTATATGAAAATACAACTCAGAGACAATACCTTTAATTTGTTGTGGTTATCTAGATAACTTTTAAATTATTGAATAGTCCTCTTCTACAATTTAAAGTGTATTTTAGCTCTTAGTAAATTTATTCAAATGTCACTTATGCTATAAGAAATCGTACTATGCATAGTATTGGAAAATAGCTGTTCTGAATTGCAATATTCTTGAGAGTAAACATAGTTTAAAGCACATGATACTAAATTTATATTTATAACTTTTGTCAACCCAAAATCCTAGACATTCATAATTAACACATTCATCACTGAACCGTATTATTGGATAGGCATTGTGAGTCTTTTACACATCATGGGCATTAATTACTACTGATTTTATCTATATCCATTGTTAATATATTGTTTTAAAATCTTTCAAGCAAACATTTGCTAGATTCGTTTAAGTTACGCAGTAAAATATTCACAACAAAATAATAAGATTTACAGAAGCATGTGGTTCAACAAATAGACGAATTAAAAAGTAGCGGACATTTATACACAAATTAAGTTGTATAAAACCTTCTGACGTCAATAGATTTACATATCTGAAAAGTGGATATTGAGAAAACAACTTGAAAGCTATTCAAACAGTATAAAGAGTGACTTAAGAGCTGGATAAAGAGCATACAAAATGAGAATAAATAAATAGTGGAGATATAGGAACAGAATTAAGATCTATTCGTTAAAATAAAACCAAAGACATTAAAGAAACTAGCTATAACATACAGAAAAAATATAAAGAAGGTGGGTTAAATCAGTTTATGTTATAAACCGAAAGGAAAGCAATGTTTACGAAAACCAGTTAAGGGATGAGACCAGCAGAAGAGTGGCATATCAGGCAGTTTGTGATGTGGAGAAAATAAAACAAGATAGGGAAAGGTAGGGAAGGCACGAAAAAATAAAGTAATGTTTTAATGAAAAAATTGTATATTTTAGAGAAAAAGTATAATAAATGGACGAAGGGACTTTTCGAGGAAGGATGTAAAATGTTGGCTGATTGATTGAAGCAGCTTAGAAGGTGCAACAATGATCAACATATACTGTGCTAGCAGCAGGTAATTGGCTAACTCTACAGTGTAGGGGTTGCGTGTATGCCTAACATTCGAGAGATCCGGTTTGGAATCTCAGTCAAGACGAGTTATCTGGGTAAGGTTTTACCCGTGGTTATCTATTACCTTGGTAGATGAATGTCAGGTAATTCTTAGCTGTATGGACCCTTGGCTCATTTGAGCATGATTTCACCATTCTTTCTTCGTCCGATATAACATATGTTAGAAGAAGAGAAGAAGAAGATGATAATAATAATGATAATGATGATAATAATAATTAATAATTAATAATTAATAATTAATAATAATAATAATAATAATAATAATAATAATAATAATAATAATAATAATAATAATAATAATAATAATAATAATAATAATAATAATAATAATAATAATAATAATAATAATAATAATAATAATAATAATAATAATAATAATAATAATAATAATAATAATAATAATAATAATAATAATAATAATAATAATAATAATAATAATAATAATAATAATAATAATAATAATAATAATAATAATAATAATAATAATAATAATAATAATAATAATAATAATAATAATAATAATAATAATAATAATAATAATAATAATAATAATAATAATAATAATAATAATAATAATAATAATAATAATAATAATAATAATAATAATAATAATAATAATAATAATAATAATAATAATAATAATAATAATAATAATAATAATAATAATAATAATAATAATAATAATAATAATAATAATAATAATAATAATAATAATAATAATAATAATAATAATACTAATAATAATAATAATAATAATAATAATAATAATAATAATAATAATAATAATAATAATAATAATAATAATAATAATAATAATAATAATAATAATAATAATAATAATAATAATAATAATAATAATAATAATA